>CM060969.1:133723221-133773221 GCA_030765045.1 Tenodera sinensis
GACTGAACTACCTGACTGACGACTGGCCAATTGACTGACAGAACTGACCGACTTATTGCTCGACTGACTAAATGACTGACTCACTATATCACTCTCTTACTGCCTGACTGAGTGAATTGCTAATTGATTAACTTACTCCTTGACCGAATGAATGACTAACTGATTGACTTACTCCTTGACTGAATGAATGACGAATGACTGACTGATTGACTTACTCCTTGACTGAATGAATGACTGACTGATTGACTTACTCCTTGACTGAATGAATGACTGACTGATTGACTTACTCCTTGACTGACTGAATGACTAACTGATTGACTTACTCCTTGACTGAATGAATGACTGACTGATTGACTTACTCCTTGACTGACTGAATGACTGACTGATTGACTTACTCCTTGACTGAATGAATGACTGACTGATTGACTTACTCCTTGACTGAATGAATGACTGACTGATTGACTTACTCCTTGACTGAATGAATGACTGACTGATTGACTTACTCCTTGACTGAATGAATGACTAACTGATTGACTTACTCCTTGACTGAATGAATGACTAACTGATTGACTTACTCCTTGACTGAATGAATGACTAACTGATTGACTTACTCCTTGACCGAATGAATGACTAACTGATTGACTTACTCCTTGACTGAATGAATGACTAACTGATTGACTTACTCCTTGACTGAATGAATGACTAACTGATTGACTTACTCCTTGACTGAATGAATGACTGACTGAATGACTGACTGATTGACTGACTAACTGATTGACTTACTTCCTAATTGAATGAATAACTAAATGACTAACTGACTGAGTTAGTTACTAACTGAATGAATGACTGACGTGCTGACGACTGAGCCTATTCTAACAATTGTAATTACACAAATATAATCTTAAATCTACTATAATAATAAAATAAAGGGAATATAATTAATTCTAACCATGTTTCTCTCTATTACCTTACCTACTGGAAGGCAGCAGCTATTCCAACAGATTGCCAGCTGGAAAGGGTAGTTTAGGACGGAGGAATTTTCTTCTAAATCTTCGGTTCGCATCCTTGAAATACATTAAACTTAAATGCCAAGTTTGGTTTTTAACCGACTTTTCGTGAAATTTCGAAATCTAGTTTTTGGGTGAAATACAATACTTCCTCTATTTACCTACTAGAAGAGAAAGTAAAAATGAGAAGAAAATGACAAAAAACTAAAATCCAAAATATGACTTAATATAGCTCACAAGAATTGCATAATTTTAATCACCGTTGATAAAATCATGCTTCACTTATATTTTCCATGGGGAGGAACCACAAACAAAAACTATGACAGGTCATAAATATCCAGGCCCTGCTAGGGAACTCCAAGAGGGCTGAATAAATTGGGTAAATTTGCAGCTAGAATAGCTGCTAGCTGCCAGTAGCTAAAGGAATAGTAGGAAATATTGTTACAATTAATTAATATATTTTTTATTTTAGTAATTAAATCTTTAGAATAAACATTATTCAGGAAGGCTCAAAAGTGTATTTCCGGAAATGTTGGTTGAAAAGGTATAAAAATTAAATTTCTGATATATGCTCACTTTAGTGGAAATGAAGCAGTCCGTCAAAAGGAGGTCTATAGAATGTGGATATCCGAAGCTTGATTTACCGCAGCAACACCTGGTACTTACTCCTGAATGAAGGAAACTTGTTCATTCATTCGGAGGTGGATACATACGTAAATGGGCTGTGTGTGCCTGCCCCGGGAGATTTCAATGCACGCATAAGACAGGTGCCGGGCTGTGCGCACTCACCACAGTGTAGAGCAGTGCTTTGTTAACACAAGGAATAATTGATATGCAGAACTATAAGATCTGATGTGTTGCACTCATTATTCTTACAAACATAAGTGACTGATAAATTTGTTTTAAGGAAGTAGTGAAGGTAGTGTAGTGTATAATTTTGTTTTAGCAAGAGTCGAGTAGTTAGTTTTAAAATTTAAATTTTGCAACATTCTCAAGGTAAGTTCAACAAATATGATTCACTGTGAAAACAATTACCGTATCGTTCTACAGTGAACTAACTTGGAGTTTGCTTGTTTCCAACATGGACAACTGCATGTCGCGTGGTGGAAAGCCACCATCTTTGTTTAATTACGCATAGGAAAGGAAAACAAAAAGCGTAGTCTACCAGAAAGCTTTGCATTGAATGTCGACTGCATTTATTTTTCATCTAAATACAAGACGGTGGCGCCCACTCAGGTGGCCCGTGTTCGATCCCAGGGAATCCCATGCGGTATTTGTGGTGGACGAAGCGGTTTCTGGGAGGTATTTTTTTCTCGCGTTCTGCGGTTTTCTCCACCACTCATTCCATGAAATACTCAATCATCACTTTCCATTAATCTTCCTCGCTATTATACCTGGTGCTTGGCTGACCACCCACTCTGTCCGGTCCATAGGTTCCTGTACTCCCCGACAAGTGTACGACCTTAAGTATGTGTAGGAGGTGTATCTAAATCCTACATAAGGGGAGGATAAACAATAAAGAAGTAAATACAAGACATTAAATTAATTTGAATTACCAGCAAGTTTCATTTAATAACCAAACAGCAGTTTAACCTTACACGATGGGTCGAATGTTATCGATCTCAGTTAATTGGAGTTGGAAGTTTGATTAGGATTGAAAATCACTATGAAGATTTGCAATGAAGTCAATTTTAGATGGCACGAAGTTCAGCGGATCTTCTAGTTTTAGAATATCACGGGGAAAATGATCGCGCCGTTACTTGTGGATAGGACTTTCCTAGTTCCCATCGAGCTAGAGCCGTATGAATGAAGCTCAATCGCTGTTGCATGATGGAGAAGAGGAAGAAGAAGCAAGAGGCAGGTATTCTGTTTTCTGTTAACGAAGGTGCAGACTGAGTGGTGCCAGGCCTTCGGTCACGATATCCCGCATTCCCTCAGGTGGTACCGGTCCTGAGTCATCGCAAATTGCCTCCTTTCCCCTCCTCCTCCTCCTTTTTTCTTTCTTTTTCGTTCAGTGTAAAACTGGGATACCAGTTTCCTCCTCTTGTTAAACTGATTCTTCACTTCGCCCCGTCTTCCCCTCTTCTTCACTTTTTTCTCCCTTTTCATTCTTTTCTTTTTAGTCCAGAGAGGTAATGGATTTTTTCCCACTTTTGTACACAAGTATGATGTACATAGAAGGTGATGGTCATTAAAATTCCTCTCTCGCAATACGCGGGCGATAGATACTTCGCCATTGCACGGATCTTCATTTCTTTCTGTTGCACTCACATGACTTTCTCTACTCTTGTACTAACCATTCTTCTCTCTTCTTCGTCTTAGTTGAGTTAAACATTTGTACAAATTATCTTACTCCTTATTTCCTCGTAGGTACAAGGGGAGTATGGGAATACTGTAGGCTTTGAGTGATAATCAAATCTTTTAAAGCTTTGAGATTCCATTCTCTTTGCACGACTAAATATAAAGATCTGAACAATTATGTTCCATTTGATTAATGTTTAAGTTTTCTAAAACTCACACAAATAACAAGAAATAACTCCGAAATGGTTCACTCCACAAAAAATGTATTTAGACATAAATTGTGTTTTAGCGAGATCTACATTTTTTGTATAATGAAATTTGGTCTCTCTTACGGTTTACCAGTTATGCAAAAGTCATCCAGAGTAAATAGGACTACATGGCATATAGTCAGAAAATTCAAAATATACATTTCATTTGTCATAAAAATATCTTAAACATATGGCATTTTAATCAAGATCGTTAGAGCCATTTCGAGAAAATAAATTTTTTCGAAAAATTTTCCATGTAAAGGGTAGTTTAGGGTGGGACTATTTTCTTCAAAATCTTCGTGTTGCATCCTTGAAAGACATTAAACTTAAATACCAACTTTGGTCTTCAACCGACTTTTCATTTTTGAATTAAGTTGTCCACAGACTGACAGACACAGAGACGCGCGCGCGTACCTCTTTGTTAGAATGCTTTTTTGGATTCAGGGGGTCTCAAAACATATATTTCCGGTGAAATTTCGACATGGAATTTTTGGGTGGAGTACAATACTTCCTGTACTTACTATACGTAATAGAGAAAGTAAAAATATGCTATACTTGTCGCATATGTTGGAAAAAGTGCAGACGATGTACCGCTTGTTGCTAAACTGAAGTTTTCAGCAAACAACGTCACATACCTACGTCCTTTGTTGCATGGCATCGATCTGTACTCATAAAGCTGTACGTCTCTCAAGCAGCATACCTTTTGAACCCTTTCTAAAGTTTCGGCAACACATATAACTTGGGTGACCTCCCCCCCCCCCCCCCCCAAAAAAAAAAGAAACACCGACAGCGCTTAGTATGTTTTGCGCGATGGTAAACTGATCGGTTTTCAAGAAGGAACCCCTGTTTGTGCGGAAATGTATGGTTTGCACGCTGGAAAGTGTCGAAGTTTGAGAACGAAAGAACGGTTGTGACAATTTGTTAACATTCGTTTTGGTAGATATCTTAATACAGAAGGTATGAAACCCTTTAGCCATCTGCGTACTGGGATCAACGACCAGATCTATTGCAGCTACCACCCCCACGAGGCAGGGATGAAGTGCCACAATGGGTCGTAGTTAACAAGCCACAGAGACGTGCGGAAGTCCCTAATAAGTACTGAGATCTCCATCCCGGCACCAGAACCCACCTAGCAGCTACAACACACCGTGCTTCCGGGCCACTCGAACGCCACCTAGCGCCGAGAACAGTGGTTAGCATGCGCAAGCACCCGCGGGATCTAACCGCCACCACCGTCAACGCCACCACCACCGCCAGCACCACCGCCACCACCACCACCACACCACCACCACCACACCACCGCCACCACCACCACACCACCACCACACCACCACCGCCAACACCACCACCACACCACCACCACACCACCACCACCACACCACCACCGCCAGCAGCACCACCACCACACCACCACCGCCAGCACCACCACACCACCACCGCCAGCACCACCACCACACCACCACCACACCACCACCAGCACCACCACCACCGCCAGCACCACCACACCACCACCACCACTACCACCACCACCGCCAGCACCACCACACCACCACCGCCAGCAGCAACACCACCGCCAGAACCACCACCACCGCCAGCACCACCACCACCAGCACCACCACCACCGCCAGCACCACCATCACCACCACCGCCCCACCACCACTACCACCGCCAGCACCACCACCACCGCCCCACCACCACCACTACCACCACCACACCACCACCGCCAGCACCACAACCACCACCACACCACCACCACTTCACCACCGCCAGCACCACCACCACCACACCACCACCACACCACCACCGCCAGCACCACCACCACACCACCACCATCACCACCACTACCACCACCACACCGCCACCACCACCATCACCACCACTACCACCACCACCGCCAGCACCACCACCACCACCAGCACCACCACCACACCACCACCGCCAGAACCACCACTACCACCACAACCACCACCACACCACCGCCAGCACCACCACCACACCACCACAACCACCACCACCACACCACCACCACCGCAAGCACCACCACCACCAGCACAACCACCACCACCACTATCACCACCACACCACCACCGCCAACACCACCACACCACCAGCACCACACCACCAGCACCACCACCACACCACCACTATCACCACCACCACCACCACACCACCACTATCACCACCACCACACCACCACCACCACACCACCACTATCACCACCACCACCACACCACCACTATCACCACCGCCAACACCACCACACCACCAGCACCACACCACCACTATCACCACCACCACCACACCACCACCACACCACCACTATCACCACCACCACCACACCACCACCACACCACCACCACCACCACCACTATCACCACACCACCACCACCACCACTATCACCACCACCACCACCACCACACCACCACCACCACACCACCACTATCACCACCACCACCACACCACCACCACACCACCACCACTATCACCACCACCACCACACCACCACTATCACCACCGCCAACACCACCACACCACCAGCACCACACCACCACTATCACCACCACCACCACCACCACACCACCACCACACCACCACTATCACCACCACCACACCACCACCACCACCACACCACCACTATCACCACCGCCAACACCACCACACCACCAGCACCACACCACCACTATCACCACCACCACCACACCACCACTATCACCACCACCACACCACCACCACCACTATCACCACCACCATTACCACCGTGTATGTGTGTCTGTGTATATGAGAGGCAAGTGTGCATACAGCCGGAGCAATAGCCTCATAAACATGAGGTAGGTACGTACGTGTGTTGGACACAGTTCCGTTAGTTTCCAGAGACTGTCCTAGATCAGCTGCATGCTAAGTTTTGGCATAGGTCAGCAACCTGCAGTGATGAAATAGCAAGCGAGAGTTGTGTAAAACCCTAATTACGTACGTTGGATGGAAGACGATGCCCTCAAGGTACATTTCATTCATGTGTGAACCCCGAGACAGAGTTGAATGACCTAGGAAGGGTGAACTTGTGCCTTGGGGGCTCTTGATAACATACCAGAGCAATTCACAAAGTAAGCTCAACTACATCTCAAACCTTGGAATGACAAGGTTCTAACTGACAAAACTGAGTTAATGTGTGCTTTGGTACTGAAATAATTCAATCTGTAACATATATCTTCACTAATGCCATCTAGTGGTTCATAAGAGAGATAAAAAATGTGAAAGTTCTATATACAGAGAAAAAAGTTATACCTTTGGGGCGACAAGATGCTTTGTGCACTGTTAATGTATTTAACTGAGAATTATACCTGCAGTATTAATCTTTTGGAGTAATAGCACACTATCTACGGTCTTTTATTATTACATAAGTGTATCGATGTGTAACAACAGAGGTTATGGTAAATATAAAAGTAACACAATGGATCTAGGAAGCAATTCACCTCCAAAGAAGGGCAGGAATAAAATTGCAAACCAGAGCAAACGGAAAAGTAATGTCAGAAAGCAGAAACATGAATCATTCCATGACAAATCGCACATCTCCGATTTCATTGATATTAAATTTACGTGTTATGTGAGTGAAAAAATGATACACCTATTATTTGTTTGTCTGTAAATTATTTGGTAAATATAAAACATTGAATTTTTGGATGTTTTACGCACACCGGTCTACATAAATATAAATATCTCTGGTATTATTTTTCAGATAAATATGATCTGTGGCTCATTTTGAATATTAAAATTTATATTTTAAGAGATTGAATCAGGACTGAAAAATGCAATGTCATAGCCGGGAAGATCCGTGGTTCAAATCCTGACTATGGCATTGAATTTGTCAGTCCTGATTCCATCTCTCAAACATTGCCCGCACACGGCTTGTGTGTTTAAAAACACCAGCATCAAGTTTGTTGGTATATATATATATATGTGTGTGTGTGTGTGTGTGTGTGTGTGTGTGTGTGTGTGTGTGTGTGTGTGTGTGTGTGTGTGTGTGTGAACTTTGTGCTTGTAGGAGGAGAACTACGAATTTTTTACTTATAGGAGGAAAACTTTGATATTGTATTTATGGTAAGGAAAACTGTGAATTCTGTGGTTGTAAGACGAAAACCATGAATTTTGCAGAGCAAAGGGTTTCAGATTGTAAAACAGATTTTTATGGCCTGATTGCAACAAACAAACCTAAAGAGGTTTCTAAAGCGGACACATTTTGTGTTTTATTGAGCCACACTCCCGTTTGTTTGCCCCCATCCACACGTGATCTCGATACCATAGAACTAGCTTGGGCCAAGGTAAAACGAATAGTATAGAAATGTATCAGGTGTCTTATTCTTAAAGGAATTGCACGATATATCACTTGAGACTGATGCATACTGGCAGGGTTTTTGAAAAATATAGAAAATGATCACTAAGAGAAAATATCGTTTATGTTTCATAAGCTACTGCATAAACTCAAAATAACATTTAAGTCGCACTATTTTGAGTGTGTACTTTGCTTTAATCTAGCGTGAATATACTGGTAGATTCCGAGGCTGGTACTACTGTGCCCAGAAGCATGAGGACAGCTTCACACATCGCTGTGTACCTGGAATTGTTTACTGACGTACTCACTTGCTGCATTGCTCCCAGGCACCAGGAGCTGCTGAACAAACTGTAGGTATACCTACCTTATGAAATGTTCAAAAAACATAGCTCTTGCTAAAATACACAATTTATGTCTCAATGAATTTTCTTGTAGGGTTAACCATTTCGGAGATATTCCTTGTTATGTGTGTGACTTTTGGAAAACTTAAAACTTTCGTGAAATGGATCCTCGTTCATTTTTTTATATGGTAAGCGTGCAAAGAGAAGAGAATCTCAAAGCTTTAAAGGATTTGACCATCGCTGAAACTCTACTGTATTCTAATATTCCCCTTGTACCTACAAGGAAATAAGCAATTAGTTGTGCGAATGTTTATCTCAACTAAGACGAAGAAGATAAAGAGTTCAGCACATGAGAGTTTCAATCTTTGATGTGTGATGTTATTAAGTTGCAAAGCTACAGTTTTCTTGAACTTAGCAGATCCATGTACGTATGTTGTCCTTGGAGGCACATAAGATAAACGACGCATCAGTCGACTTGCAACACTTGGCGCGGTGTAAAGATAAATTGCAACCTTGCACGCCTAATGCATAATACGAGTGTATCCTGGAGGTGCTTATTAATGGTCAGCAGTTATAATATGTGGTAACATGCGGCCTGATTTGCAACACTAATCAGGGGAAACAAGAAGAAGACTATAGGAAGCAAGGAGAAAAGGACACACTGCATGCAGAAAATGACCTTGTAGCCACCGGCGATTGCCCAATACTTTGCGAAACTAGGGATTGGGATGTCTGAGTTCATTAGCAATTCCACAAGTAACACAATACTTCAACTTCAATTTAACCACTTTATGTTGCTTGAAAATAGGATTTGATTTGCACTGTAAAGTTGGCAGTACTTCACTTTTGTATTAGATGTGCGAGTTTGAATTATTCTCGAGATCTGTGGCATCTCCTTTAAGTGCGTTATCTTGCAGACTATGCTCTTTAAGGAGGCAAGGAGGCAAGAAGTTGAAGTAAAGCAGCGCTTTGCGAAACTGAGAGGAGTTCATTATCCGGGCCGTACTGCCACCATGTGAACCATTTCATTAATCTTGTTGAGGCATTCCTGGTCCAACTTCTCACAGACTTCACGTCTGCAATTTACTCCCCTGACATTACCAAGAAAATGTGTCCCTTATGTTTATCACCCATGTTCCTCATGTGTCCCTTGAGCTTTAAATAACATCATCACCAGTAATCTGGCTAGAGTTCTCCATCTAGACAAATTCTAAAATGCAATGCGATTTAATTGACAGTCTCATTAAACAGAAAGTAAATGCTGAAGGAAGTAATGCATGACGTCTTCAGGAAATGTTATATAGAGCACACAGTTTATTGGGATGCCGATAGATTATAAAACAAGATTCAGTTTACACGCCGTATTAATCTGTAGACGCCATTATATTGCTCCTGTGTGCGTTGCTTTGTCTTAATTGTTTAAAGCATTATATACAGTTATAGTTTCTATTATAATTGTGTTCACAACACATTACTGCATATCTGCCAATGTTCATGATGATTGGTCAAAAGGTGTTGAAGTTTATCAGCTTCATAATACCAATATTCATTTTATATATAAACTGTATGAATTGATGTTGAAAAGTCGGTAGAGAAAAATATGTGAATGTATGGCGTAAAAGAAAAGTTAGTAGAGAAAGTCGCGTGAAAGTAATACGTTGTATTTCAGTTTCAATCGTGGAAAATTGTATGTTGAAGAACGAAAAGAGGAATAAATTGATCGCAAAAGAAAAGTAAGCACAGAAAACCATGTGAATGTAATACGTTGCATATTACAATGAATAGCATTATGCTATGAAAACAGAGATGAAATTAAAATATTCAAGCAAATTCACGTAAAGCGTAGTTTGGAGTAAAAATCCTAAAATCTTAAAAATCTTTGTGTCGCATCTTTGAAACATGTTGAATTTGAATTCTATGTTTGGTTTTAACCGACTTTTCGTTTTTGAATTATGCTGTTTATATTCACAGATACACACACAAAAGCACACAAACAAACACGAACGCACACAAATACACACGCAGACAAACACACACTGACATACGCACAATTTTTATGGAATGTTAAGGCCATCGCATAGCAACCAGCTCTTAAAATATTTGACTATCCCTTAAGCCTACTGTATTCTCCTCTGGTATTGTAGCTACAAGAACATATGAAGCATTTCTGCAAATGTCTACTTCGATTAACATGACCTCGTAGATAAGAGTACACACATCAATTTATTTCTTCTTTGTTACGTTTAATGCACTGAAGATGTTACGCATTCTCAACTTAATGTCAGCGTAAAATTATTACTAGGTACGCTTTGCTGGACAAAGCAAGCTTTTACCCGTTTGAATTTGAGGAAATAAAATTGTATTAATTAATGATAATGAAAGAGACAGTAATCCAATGAGGTAGTTCAATGAAAGAAGGACGAATGGACATAAATCCAGATAAGGGTAAAATAATGAAAATTGGTGGAGAATAGCAAGGAAGTAAATTAGAACTTGTAAATACGTAAAGTTTTCTAAGGACTGTAATTTCGGAAAAGGGAAAAACAGAGGAAGAAATAAACAGTAGCGCAAACAAAGCAAACAATAGTTACTATCAGTTAAATAGCAGTATAACTGGAAAGAAATAACAACTAAATCTAAAATGCAGATTAGCAAAGCAGTTGATACACCTTCAGTTTTATATGGAGTAAGTTGGTTAAAATATCAGCTTAGGAAATGAAGTATATAAGAAAAGTAATGGGAAAGACAAGGAGAGAGAATGCGAAATACACTGATAAGGGAGAATCTACACATAAGGCCATTAGAAGAAGTAGTACAGGAGAAAACTTAAAATGGTATGGACATTTAAGGATTGACGAACAGAGGAAAATCTACGGGGAAAAGAAGAAGGAGAACACCGAGGTTGGCATGAGAGAGTCATGTTAGAGATGTGGCAGAAAGAAGATGAAAAAGAATGGTTAAATTAAGGAGAGTGGCACAAGGTCGACAGGAGTATAAGAAATGGATAGAAAGCCGGAGCCATGAGGCACAATGAAAGCTGAAGAAGTAGGAATAGAGGAAGAAGAATTTCAGGAAGTCGGCAAATATGCGATGAATATTTTCACCTCCATTATTCTCATGGAAGTGTGCATCTAATTTGATGTGGAATCGTCGCTCCTCCGCTCCAGTCTCCTACGCCGACTGCTGCTTTCTGCTCCGGCTGCTCTGGCATGCCATCTTAACCTGAGGGTATGCGTGAGTGTTTGCGAATAAAACCAGAACTTCGTTGAAACACTTTTATTCTCACCAAAATAAGAAAGCGTGAGATTTGCCAATCGTTATTAAATACGTTGAGTCGTTACCGTGTCTTTACTAAGACAGAAGATTGTTAATATTAACTATAATGTGTCCTCACACTTGAGGATCCGGAATACAAGTCCCGTAGCTGAGATGCTCGCTCGGCGGTCTGGGCGGCACGTGTACTGCCCCGTCGGGTTCTGGAGGGCAACTGTCTAAACGACCCTTTCTCTCCGGGTTCTCTGTGCGTCATGACGCTCTCTATACCTTTCACTTCCCAATTAGCAACAGGGTTTCGAAAAAACGACCATCCCTTGTTTACCGGCTCACACCGGCGCTGAGCGATTTCCAGGAAAACTGGTCTTACCAGGTCTCGCTGTACTACCTGAAGCTCGCCCCTAATGACTTGTCTGTACCTTTTCGTGCCTTTTGACAATTTTAGTCACAAGTAATCTCCCAGATTTTGTAGCTTTTATACATGTAACGATTTTAACATTTTCTGATTATTTAGTTCCGCCGTGTGATGCAGTATTATATCCGTAATTATGGCGTTCACAATGTCGGCTTCAAATTTGTGAAACTCATGCAGAGTGGAGTGTTTGGTTAACAAGTGATCGACCTCACGCACACATTGTCGGCCTTGCTGCAATCTCAGTCGGACACACCAAGTGGCATTTTCCACAGGAACTAAGCAAGCAGGATGTGTTGAAGATGGGTCCTTGGGATAGTACGTAGGCAATACGCACGCCTCCGGAAACCTTCCTCCCAGTTAGTATACAGATATGTCTTCATTTACCTACTGCGTTACATCAAAACACTTCATTTGAACATGACTTTCAAACGATTTGCTCCTTCCTTGACACCAATAATAATTAATTGGATTAAATTGTTCTCGCCTATTATTTGATTGTTCTTGCTTGGTTGTTTGCTGTAGTGCGCAGAAAACAGAAGGAAATGCTGCATCACACATTGTAATCGTTTGTTTCTGTGGCAGATTGTTAGGAGTTCTTGAAATGTTGTGTTTATGGCCTCCAGGAGCGTAGCGTTAAAGGATGTGTTGCATACTCTGCCAGTTTTCCTTACTTAACTTTTTCTATTATCTGTATATGTATTAATCCAATTGGCTCACTGCTTCCTGAGGAGTATGTTTCGAACAACAATCTGCTGTGGGTTAGATAATGTGATAATGAAGCAATTGGTAAAATGAATGGCGGGGGAAACCACAGAACTCGGAGAAAACCCTTTCCCCACCACGAATACCACATGCGGGTCCCGCATAGATGGTAGGCGAGCGGTCTAACCACTCAGCCACGGCGCCGCTATTATACTTCCAGACTGAGGAATAATTCTGGCTGGAGAAAAATTCCTACCCCCGAACCCGGGACCCCTTGCACGGCAGGCAGGTGCTCTACCAATTGCGCTACGGGGCCAGCCGAAATTAACCCAAAGGTTAAGTTATTAAAACTGTTAAATGAACCTGTAAATTTATTGGTTTGGGAAAAGATGATCATTTCAAAAAACAAGAACTGCGTTATAGTTTGAAATACCACCAATATATTGTATTTATAGGTTTTTGTTTTCAGATATTGGCGACAAATAGATGTTTTAAGTAGAGCATTGGTAGCAATGATAACTTGTTTGTGAAGGTTTCAAAATAAGTTGGATACAACTTGAAACATGTCAGCTGTGGGAAATGTTGCAGTATTACTAAGATAAATGGAGCTTTTAGTTTCTAATTTGTTTTTATTTTAGATGTTAGCACATTTTGGCTTCATTCTTCGACTTGGAGTAGGGAAAAGCGACAAAAGTTAGTGCATGTTTAGACAGGATATACCTAGTAATCCCGGAAGAATGCCCACAACATAACGAACACACATTAGTCGTGTGAATTATGCTGTATTTTGTACTGTTACGTAATGCTTCTTAAAGAACTGTGTAATGCCCCAAATCGCTGAGAGCGTCAAGAAAAGCTATTATGCAATCATCAAATGGGGAATTTGCCACGAAATGTCAAGTTACAGGATTATGTAATGTGAATGCATCAGGTATTTTAGTGCAAGTAAGTAATTTCAACAGTAGATGACCTTGCTGTCCGAGGCCTAGTTTACTATGATCTGTAAACTCTCGTTACTACACGTGCGAACAATTCGTGCTTGTACACATGGGAGAAACTTGCACTTTTCTCACTCATTCCAATGTTTAGGTAAGCGTTCCATCTCGTATACAAACAGACAGATGCACGTGCATTTCCTCACATCCGCTGTTTACAACCTGCACAGTAACGGACACGTAGGGAAAGTATTGCATTCCACCCAAAAATTCCATGTCCACATTTCACCGGAAATATATGTTTTGAGGCACCCTGAATCCAAAAAAGGTCCGTATGTGTGTGTATGTATGTGTGTGTGTGTGTGTGTGTGTGTGTGTGTGTGTGTGTGTGTGTGTGTGTATGTGTGTGTGTGTGTGTGGACAGCATGACTAAAAAACGAAAAGTTGGTTAAAAACCAAAGTTGATATTTAAGTTTAATGTCTTTCAAGGATGCGACACGAAGATTTTGAAGAAAATAGCCCCACGCTAAACTACCCTTTACATGGAAAATGTTTCGAAAATGTTGATTTTCTTGAGAATGGCTCAAAAGATTTTGTTTAAAATGCCACGTGCTTGAGATATTTTTATGACAAATGAAATATTTATCTTGAATTTTCTGATTATAGCCCACGAAGTCCTATTTACTCTGCAGGACTTTTGCATAACTGGTAAACCATAAGAGGTAGACCAAGTCTCACTATACAAAAATGTAGATTTTACTAAAATACACAAAGTATGTCCAAATAAATTTTTTGTAGAATTAACCATTTCGGAGATATTCCTTGTTATTTGTGTCAGTTTTGGAAAACTCAAAAGTTTCCTGAAATGGAAAATCGTTGTTCACTTTTATATGTTACCGTACAAAGAGAACGAAATTTGAAAACTTTAAAATATTTGACTATAGCTCAAAGCCTATTGTATTTCCATGTTCCCCTTTTACCTAGAAGGAGATAAACAATAAGGTAATTTTTGTAAATGTTTATCTGAAGTAACACGAAGAGTTTGTAAGAATGGGTAGAGTACAGAAAGTCATGTGAGCGCAACACATCAGATTTCTTTTTCCACTTCCTATAGAGTCTCTTGACGCGTGTGCGTGTACATATAGTAGAAGGATCGACAAGGAAAGAAAACTTCACATTCAGCTAATAGAAAATAAAGCACAGAACCGGATCAAACTGGTTTAGCGGGCTGGCAGTTTTCGGGTTATGCAAAAGGTCTAGGCTATTATTGATAATAACAATAATTATAATCACGTCATATACACTAGGAAATACTTCCTGCAGCTGCATGAATAATGGAAGTAGGTGAGGGGGGTGGGGGGAGGGAGAAGGGGAACTTCAGTGAAACCTCCAGAACTTTGTCCTTTACTCCATGTCTTATTACTTTCTCTACTACACTTTGTCCGTTCCATACATGCAGTTCCTACGGACTTTACCAATCTTCTCAGCGGGCGCGCACATAGCAGGGACGTGTGGGTGTGTGTGTGCTGCGTGCGTGCGTGCGTGCGTGTGTGTGTGTGTGAACAGTATAAATGAAAAACGTAGAACCTGATGAATACCATACCTGACAGTTAAATTCATAATTTTTCGACAAAGATTTTGAAGAACACTCCCCCCTTCTTGGCAAACTACGCTTTAAATGAAAAAAAAAAAAAATAATTTTGCTTTTTAGATACTTTCATGATAAATAAAAGCGTAGCTATACCAAGTGGCCCACTGTAGCCGGCCCCGCCGAAAGTAGATAACCCTTCATGCGTTAAACAAGTTGCTGAACTGCACGGCGCAAGACAGGGCAGTGGCGTTTCTGCCTTTCAGCAGACGTGCAGTGAGAGGCAGTTGGCTAGCGTGTGGTAATATACAGAATAGCAGTACAAACAGCCGAAAAGGTCTCACTTTACTTACAGGATCTTTATTTTCCAGGGAATAAACTCACTCCTGCATATGATGCTATTGTCTAACATTTGAATTATAGTTTGTAATGTACAAGCATGAGGGCACGTAATGTTTCATTGGCATTTCTTCGTTTCTTATCAATGTTATTGTGGTATGTTAGTGGGCGAACCTTTTCTCGTAGTTTCCTTACCACCAATATAATTTTAATAATAGTACCACTAGACGGCAGCACAGCACGGCGATTTAGGGTCAATTAAGCGCAGGTTGGGGTAAATTGCTTAATTGTAATACAGTTTTCTTGTTGATGCAGAGGGGATATAGCAAAGGTTCGCTAAGGATATATCCACCAGGCATACCAGCAAGTAGAAGCTGAGAGACAAATGCGAGGCAACTTGAGGTTTGAGAGGAAAGCACCGGGAAGATCGATTGAAAACAATAGGGCTTAGAGGAAAAGATGGCTGACCGCACTGGCAATACGCAAGAAGCCAGCCACACTTAGTGAAAGATCGCACGTTGTCCGCATCACGTCTGCCAATACGCACGCATTCCTCTTATCAGACCAATTTCGTGTTTTAAAGTTTCGGTGCTAACCAACGAGTAGGTAAAGCTGACAAACATATTAACGCGATTTCCCTTTAGCTTTTCGAATTATGTGAGGTTAATCAATAAATGAATATTACTATTTTAGCGATTTGTCTTATTTTGCCAAAAAAGGCGAAATTCCAGTGATTTTGAATGTAAAATTAGTTCTCACTTTCTTTTAAGCTCATTCCTGTGAATTGCTAAATTATAAAAGAAAAAAAATCTGATGTGTTGCACTCACATGACTTTCTCTACTCTTGTACTAACCATTCTTACAAACTCTTGTTCCTATATCTTCTTCGTGTTAGTTGAGATAAACATTTGTACAAATTATCTTATTGCTTATTTCCTTGTAGGTACAAGGGGAGTATGGGAATACGTTAGGCTTTGAGCGATAGTGAAATCTTTTAAAGCTTTGAGATCCCGTTCTCTTTGCACGGCTAACATATAAAAAATGAACAACGATGTTCCATTTCACAAAAGTTTGTTTTCCAAAACTGATATAAACAACAAGGAATATCTCCGAAATGGTCCAGTCTACAAAATAAGTTACTTGGACATAAATTGTGTGTTTTAGCGAGATCTATATTTTTATTGAGTAAGATTTGGTCTATCTCTTACGGTTTAAGAGTTATTCAAAAGTCATCCAGAGTAAACAGGACTACATAGGCTATAGCCAGAAAATTCAAAATACACATTTCATTTGTCATAAAAATATCTTAAACATATGGCATTTTAATAAAAATCGTTAGAACCATTTTCAAGAAAATCAATATTTTCGAAAAATTTTCCATGTAAAGGGTAGTTTAGGGTTAAGCTATTTTTTTCAAAATCTTCGTGTCGCATCCTTGAAATACATTAAACTTAAATACCAACTTTGGTTTTTAACCGACTGTTCGTTTTGAGTTCTGTCCACAGACTGTCAGACACACAGACAAACTGTGCTAACTCCATGTTGTATTTTTTGGATCATGTGAGTTATGAGTGTAATCTGCTGTATTTGCTCCCTCTCTGGCAGAACGAGTTGATGAAGAATGGGTAGGAAGTAGAGTACCACGTGTGACATCTGGTGGTGCCTGCTGACCACACAACACAGTTGAACATTTCACACGGTGCCAACACTTTGTACACGTGCATGCACTTACGTACATACGTATCGTATGACCACATGCTGTAACCTTTATTTGCGTGCATGAGCTCATGGCCCACAGGGAACAAAGACAAAATGAATACCTACACTAATTGTTGCATATTAGGCTGCGTAATATCCTATCTTTAGCAACACATTAAATCATTAAAACATGATATATTGCACTCACATGACTTTCTCTACTCTTGTACTAAATATTCTTACAAACTCTTATTCCTATATCTGCTTCGTGTTATAGAAATTATCTTATTGTTTATTTCCTTGTAGGTACAAGGGGAACATGGGAATACAGTAGCCTTTGAGCGATAGTCAAATCTTTTAAAGCTTTCAACTTCGGTTCTACTTGCACAGTTTGCATATAAAAAGTGAATAAAGATGTTCCATTTCACAAAAGGATAAGTTCTCCAAAACTCAGACAGATAACAAGGAATATCTCCGAAATGGTTCACTCTACAAAAAAAATTATTTGGACATAAAATGTGTGTTTCAGCGAGATCTAGATTTTTTGTATAGTAAGATTTGGTCCATCTCTTACGGTTTACTCGTTATTTAAAAACCATCCAGAGTAAATAGAACTACATAGGTTATAACCAGAAAATTCAAGATATTCATTTCATTTGTCAAAAAAACATCTCAAACATATGGCATTTTGATCAAAATCGTTACAGCTATTTTCAAGAAAATAAAAATTTTTGAAAAAATTAGGATGGAGGAATTTTGTTTAAAATCTTCGCGTCGTATCGTCGAAAGACATTAAACTTAAATACCAACTTTGGTTTTAACTGACTTTTCGTTTTTGAAACGAAACATTGTCGGTGAAAGGTTGAGATCGAATTTGTCAGTGGATTGCAATACTTCCTCTACTTTACTAAACGTGGTAGAGAAAGTAAAAATATGGCAATAACAAGAAATATCATGAAAATGGCTAACTGCGTAAAAAATATATTAGACATAAATTTTGTGCTTTGATGTCATCTATATTTTTAATAGGGTTTTTATCAGGTTTATCAGTTATGCAAAAATCATTTCAGTGGTTATCCCCAGAAAAATTCTTCTTCTTCTTCTCCTTTGTGTAATCTGTTATTTGCACTTTGATTGCCCGGATCATGTCCTTGCCCATCCTCCGCTTCTACAGGTCTGACTTCTTCGGCTCTTTTTGTTTCCCGTCCTCTTAATGTATTTCCGTCGCTTATTAATACATTTTGTTTCGTATATCTTGAATTTGGCAATTTTCTCTGATTTCTGTATTGTGTATTTTATATAATAAAGCATTTCCTTCAATTGTTCCTAATGTTCTGAACTATTCTTGTTGTTTATCTGATTACCTGTGGACCGGACAGAGTGAAGACCTGGAAGCAGGTGCTCAGCCAAGCACCACGTATGACAATGAGGAAGAGGATGATGCGAAATGGCTGAATGGAAAGGTGATGATAGAGCAATTAGTGGAATGAATGGCGGGGGAAACCGGATATCCCGCCCAGACGTCGCTATGTCCACCATGAATACCACATGCAGGTCCCTGGGATCAAACCCGCGTCGCCTAGGTGGTAGGCGAATGGTCTAACCACTCGGCCACGCATGTGCTTAATACTTGTTTTTTATATGCTCTGGTTCCTGCTGTATAAGTTAAGATTGCTATAATAATTCAAAATATGCATTTCCTTTGTCAAGCAAACATCTTTAGTGTATGATGAATAAAAATATTTAAAGCTGTTGAGAAAATAAAAATTTTCGATGTTTTGTGATGGTGATTTTTTTTTAATTTCCGTGTCGCAAACTTGGAAGACGGTGAATTTAAACAGCAAGTTTGCTATCTGACCCACTGCCATGCACATACACAGTCCCATGGACTTTTTCTTACAAAATGAGAGTTGAAAGGGTCTGTCAGCTTTATATGGAAGAAGAGCCCTACTGATGAGTGACGAAGGTTTGATGGGCGGATTGTTCTTGAGGGTCCATCACTGGGACTTTGCATAGGAAGGAAACCATAAACATGTCAGTTGTGACAACGCTCCAGGAGATTCTGCGAGGTCACTTACTGCGAGTATAAGCAAGGGCACGGATTATTCTGGAGCAGCAGAGGAAAGCTGCAGTTTAGATACATCGTCATCACACACTCGCTTTCGGGCGTCAAACACTTGAGCATAGAGGGTAAGGAACTTCCAGCCTCATCAAGACGCTTCTTCTGAGCTAAATTAAGCGCTCTTTGACGCCCAATCTATTAGAATGTTGCTCTATTCATTAAACAGCTGAACTCGTCAACCTGAGAGTCATACGTCCAAATGAACGGCTCACCTGTATTGTAAGACAATGTATCTAGCTGCTACTTTTGAGGGCCACACCACACTTACTGTTACAATGCAGTCTTCAAGTGTTTCAGTTGGTATTTGTATTTCGTCATGCTTAAAGTAAAAACAAGACTGCTTCCTCGAAATAGATAATCAAATAGAATTGGTGAAATCAGTTGCAAATAATGCAAGTCGCGTGGAAGATGAATTGGCCAAACTTGTCTTTGCTAAACTGCAAAATGTGTTGAAAAAGAACAGTGCAAGATAGCTGATGCATTGTCAGGTAAAAAGTATTCCCTCGATGATGAAGAAGAGCTGAAAACTTGAATATGTGTTGTTTTAAGCACACCCCAGTATCTTATGTTGACGTTGTAAAAAAGCTTCGCTGCATGTAAGTCCTAAATAATTGACAATTGACCATGCTTCAAATTACAAAACTACGAAAGCTGTTTTTAACTTCTAATTCAGTATCCACTGACGAAGTATAAGTGAAATGATCAAGATCAACAACTGAAGGTATTTTTAAATCATTTTTTGTTCTTTTATCTCATTTTTAGTAAATTTTAAGGTCATAAAGTCATCACTTTAAGGTCATTTTATCATTGTTTAGCTCATCAAATGTTGTAGCAGGCTATAAACCCAGGCATCCCTGTTGTACGAAGTGAAGCCACAAAGTACAAACCTTCCCTCTCATTCCCTCCTTCTCTTTACACGGCTAATATAACAAATGTATTCTCTGGAGGATGTAAGGTTGCAGTCGAGTCCTGACCTTGTGACTTTACTGTCCTACTCACGGTGGTCAATGTTTCCATTGCACACGATTGAGAGTGGTGTGGGATCCAGCAAGTACCCAAGGGGCTGACTGACCCCTGGAGCAGCATCATCAAGGTCTGACCCAGTTAGAGTGGGAGGGAGGAGAGGTCACGAGGTCCACGCGAGGTCCACGTGCCATCATCATCCAGATGGTGAGATTCCCTTCCTAAATATTATGTGATTCGCGATCCCATCACGCCACTTCAAACTGCTTCTTTCCTGCTATGTGCTCCACTCACATCACTTTCTCTATTCACTCTGCTACAGACTATCTCATCTACCCATAACATTTTCTCGAGAAAGATTCAGTTCGGTTCTTAGGTACTCCCAGAGGAGTAATTGGGCCCTGCTTATTGCAAGAGCCTGTACTACAAATGTTGGAAACCGTGATTCCACTGACAGTCCAAATGAGGTTTACTTCCAACAAGACGGGGCTCAACTTCACTTCCATTATATCATAAGAAATTTTCTGGATCGCACTTTGAATCAGAGGTGGATATGATGAAGACAAGTGCTATGGACTTCGTGCGTCGATTTCCCGATCATCTAACCCCTGTCACTTCTACATTTGGGGAAGTTTAAAGAACATACATACATACATACATACATACATACATACATACATACATACATACATACATACATACATACATACATACATACATACATACATACATACATACATACATACATACATACATACATACATACATACATACATACATACATACATACATACATACATACATACATACATACATACATACATACATACATACATACATACATACATACATACATACATACATACATACATACATACATACATACATACATACATACATACATACATACATACATACATACATACATACATACATACATACATACATACATACATACATACATACATACATACATACATACATACATACATACATACATACATACATACATACATACATACATACATACATACATACATACATACATACATACATACATACATACATACATACATACATACATACATACATACATACATACATACATACATACATACATACATACATACATACATACATACATACATACATACATACATACATACATACATACATACATACATACATACATACATACATACATACATACATACATACATACATACATACATACATACATACATACATACATACATACATACATACATACATACATACATACATACATACATACATACATACATACATACATACATACATACATACATACATACATACATACATACATACATACATACATACATACATACATACATACATACATACATACATACATACATACATACATACATACATACATACATACATACATACATACATACATACATACATACATACATACATACATACATACATACATACATACATACATACATACATACATACATACATACATACATACATACATACATACATACATACATACATACATACATACATACATACATACATACATACATACATACATACATACATACATACATACATACATACATACATACATACATACATACATACATACATACATACATACATACATACATACATACATACATACATACATACATACATACATACATACATACATACATACATACATACATACATACATACATACATACATACATACATACATACATACATACATACATACATACATACATACATACATACATACATACATACATACATACATACATACATACATACATACATACATACATACATACATACATACATACATACATACATACATACATACATACA
Source organism: Tenodera sinensis (assembly GCA_030765045.1). Taxonomy (NCBI): domain Eukaryota; kingdom Metazoa; phylum Arthropoda; class Insecta; order Mantodea; family Mantidae; genus Tenodera; species Tenodera sinensis. The sequence continues at coordinate 133,745,369 of CM060969.1, forward strand.
TACATACATACATACATACATACATACATACATACATACATACATACATACATACATACATACATACATACATACATACATACATACATACATACATACATACATACATACATACATACATACATACATACATACATACATACATACATACATACATACATACATACATACATACATACATACATACATACATACATACATACATACATACATACATACATACATACATACATACATACATACATACATACATACATACATACATACATACATACATACATACATACATACATACATACATACATACATACATACATACATACATACATACATACATACATACATACATACATACATACATACATACATACATACATATCAACAATGATATTATGTTAGGACTGATCCGAACGATACATCGATCTATTCGACGTCACATTCATAACAATATACTGTGGTAGAAGGTTTCAATATCTACGGGCGTAAGGACATTTAAAGAATTGAACACAATAAAACTGTATTTCTATCTCATTTTGTTTCGAGAAATAATGTTTCAAAGCATACATACATATAATATCTATCGTGCTAGGTAAAGGGAATAACTTCACACTATTTAATACATTGTCTGCAAATTTGACAACAGAGTAGGACTGAGCAGGTTAATGTTTTACTAATGCGACTTCCACTGCTATGCATGCGTTCACACCTGCGACGAGTGAAAATCCGAACTAGGCCAGCTCCGTCTTCGTGTGTGTTATCAATCAATTCAACTAACGAGATGAGGGATGGCTTTCTTTCAAGCTTTCCGGGCAGTACCCAGGCAGGTAGTTTTTACTGTTAACATTCCTGACCTTCCGCTCTACACACGCGCCAATGTTGCCAAGCGTATGTGCATGAATTTATTCCAATAGACTATCGCGTAAGCCTACTGTATCCTTCTATTTCCATTGTACCTACAAAGAAATGTGCAATTAAATAATTTATACACGGGTTTATCTCGGTTAACATGGATTTTATGGTAGAATAAGCGTTTATTCATATTTATTTATTAAAAAATCATCTCTCCCCCAGTTCGTTGATGGACACAGCATCGCTGGTAATTTTATAGCAGCATCCACGAGTGGATAGAGAAAGTCGTGTGAGTGCACACGTCATAGTAAAGTCGCAGATGCAAGTTTGTGGAGGTCGTAACCTTGTTCAGTGACGGAATGTGTGGTCAAGTGTTAATGGTGACATCTTGAGATGTTGGCCACAAGATGTTTCAATACATCAACATCTGCACAGCTACTATCACAAGCACCAAGCTGTCTGACACACTTTGTACATCTGTCTCTTTCACTCTCACCTTCCCTTCTAACACACTCACATGACTTTCTCTACTCTTGTACCAACCATTCTTACAAACTCGTATTCCTATATCTTCATGTTAGTTGAGATATACATTTGTACAAACTATCTTAATTGCTTATTTCCTTGTAGGTACAAGGGGAATATGGGAATACAGTAGACTTTGTGCGATACAGCTTTGATATTCCCTTCTCTTTACACGGTTAACATGTAAAAATGAATAACTGTGTTTCATTTGACAAAAGTATAAGTTCTCCAGAACTCACACAAATATCAAGGCACATCTCCAAAATAGTTCACTCTTAAAAAAATATAAAAAAGGCATAAATTGTGTGTATTGGCAAAATCTTCATTTTTTGTATAGTTAGATTTGGTCTATCTCTTACGGTTTACCAGTTATTCAAAAGTCACACAGAGTAAACAGGACTACATGGGCTATAGCCAGAAAATTGAAGATATACATTTCATTTGTCATGAAAATACCTGAAACTTATCACATTTTCGTTAAAATTGTTAAAGCCATTTTCAAGAAAATAAAAATTTTCGAAAATGTTTCCATGTAAAGGGTAGTTTAGGGTGGAGCGATTTTCTTCAAAATATTCGTGTTGTATCCTTGAAAAACACTAAATTTAGATGTATCTTTGGTTTTTAACCGACTTTTGGTTTTTGAGTTATGCTAAACTTTTCAAATTCATTTTCGTAAACATCTTTTGATTCTTCTAGAATTAATAAACTCTGAGAACTCTTGGCTTCGTTCAAAATGTCAATACAATGCACATTTTCAATAGTTTTATAATTACCTTCCATTTTCCTCTAAGAATTGAAACAAATGAAAACATCTTTTTAGCAACCATGTTACGTCATACATCTGTAATCTCTGATAAGTAGAGAGAAGATGAGCTTTCTGGCTCAAGAAGTGGCTCCCCCTCCCCCTGCCCCTCCACCCCCACATGTGGGAATTTCCAAAAAGGTATGAGCTTTCTGGCTCACTTAGCATAAATTCCCCATTAATAATCCGCCCCCTCACACTCCTCTCCCTCCCCCCTTAAGTGACATGGGTATTTCTTTGGACACGTGGGAATTCCGAAAAGAGAGGTCGGATGATCTGTCACGATCAGGATGACAAAGGAAGGGTAATTTATGACCCCCGTTCCCCTGACCCTCCTATTCTAGTGTCTGCAGGTGTTTTCGAAAGAAGAACGCGAGGGTAAGAAACCCTACAATGAATGGCCCCCTTTCAGATCTTGATATATTTATGTGACAGTTGGAAATGTTTCCCTCTGACAGTTTTGAAAAGAACAAGGCTTCATCTTGCAAGGGGGCGAGCATAGAGGATGACAAAGGAAGGGAAACAGAGAGGGCGGATGGTCTGTCGCGATCAGGATGACAAAGGAAGGGTAATTTATGACCACCGTTCCCCTGACCCTCCTATTCTAGTGTCTGCAGGTGTTTTCGAAAGAAGAACGCGAGGGTAAGAAACCCTACAATGAATGGCCCCTTTCAGATCTTGATATATTTATGTGACAGTTGGAAATGTTTCCCTCTGACAGTTTTGAAAAGAACAATGCTTCATCTTGCAAGGGGGGCGAGCATAGACATCCCCATTTTCCTGTCTGAACAGGCCTAGTGTTTTTCTCTTAACAAAGCAGTCAAAGATCACCACCTGCAGGAAGAAACCTTTTCAATAGCGAAAGGATACTTCTGTATTGACGCGTGGACCACCCATGTGGTCCCCCACTGCGTGGGTTTCCCTGCCTTCCCATTGTGTTGAATGACCGTCCAACCCCTCCAACACTTCAATGCGTTCCCACACAGTGGGGACAAAAGGAAACCTGTAACATAACTCTTAGCAGAAAAAACAAACTTGCAGTTCGACATAACGAAACTTTTACTGATCAAAATCTACCCCCCCCCCACACACACGCATTCTTCCGAAGAAAAACCTATTCTCACTGAAATTTTCGGGCCGCACACATCTTTGACTTTGCACTAACCATTAAGCGGAAGGGTAACTCATTCTGACTTTGCACTAACCATTAAGCGGAAGGGTAACTCATTCTCCCTATTGTACTTGCAGGTGGCTGCTTCAAGCATTATTTAAGCATTGACAATGACGACAAAAAGTTAAGGGGTTTCTCTTACACATAGAGGCAAAGACAGCAACAGTATTGTATTGAGAAAGGACAGTGTTGTTTGCTTCTTAGGGAGCATTGCCCAAAAAAGATTAGGTCTTCTCCCTATTGTACTTGGAGGTGGCTGCTTCAAGCATTATTTAAGCATTGACAATGACGACAAAAAGTTAAGGGGTTTCTCTTACACATAGAGGCAAAGACAGCAACAGTATTGTATTGAGAAGAAATATCCGGGTGTTTAAGAGGACACTTATTTATACATTTATTTTCTTATTTATAGTATCTTACAAGATTACTATGCTTGTTTAATCCTAGCAAGTAATATTTTCTAAATCGCACCAAAGAATAACGATACCACAATGCAGGAACAGTAAGCACCCGAGGAACGTAGCTGAATCATTGAATCATCAGCAATACATGTTATTATTGTTATTACATCATAAAATAGAAGCAAAATTGCATAAGGGCGCATTTTCAAAGTAATGGACAAATTTCAGACACTAAGTAGTATCTCGCCTTATTATTAGTTTCTCAACAGGCCTAGTATATTTATGTTGGCGTGAGAGAATTTCCAGCGAGAATAGAAGATGGTAATTTTAATGGATTCTTTAAGGAGCGAGTATAGACACCTGCATTTTTCCTGTCTGAACCTGTTTCAGTCCTATGTCCCTCCTGCCAACTCTGTTTAGGCGCATGCGTATTCCCACCCTTCTGCAAGCTACCCCCACCCCCACACTACGTCACAGCTCAAGTAGTATATAAGCACGCCTGCTAAGACTGGGAAATATTAGTTGGATTACAAATTTACAAACGTTTCCTGCAAAAGAAGTATATTGTTATGAGTGGAATGGATGACTTTTGGAGCGAATGTGGAGAGGAAGCACATCACTATACATACTACCACAAGGAGTCATGCAATGGGTTCATGCATTCAATTGTATGCAACAAACCTTCATATCACGATCAGATGTCTTCTAGAGATGTATGTACGGAAAACTGCCGCATATACAGAAGAAGATACTTGTAAGTAGATAATTCTTTGTTACATTTTTTTAAATACTATTCTTTAGCAGGTCTTTAAGAAAATGTTTATTGCAATACAAGGGATTTTTTTTTTTTTTTTCCAGAGAAGCTGACGACGTGGATCAAGAACATAGTGGAGTGGATGAGGTAGACGCATTTGCTTCAAGCCACGCTGCAGAGTGCCATTCGGAGTTTTGTAACGGCTACACTCATGCAACCCTATGTGACAAGCCAGAGGTTCATAACCAAATGACATCATACTTTCTGTGTAACGAAAACTGCGGTGTATATCAACTCCGTCAGAAAAACTTAAAGTAAGTAGGATCACAGCAAATAATTAAATATACTTAGCAGTGAGAGATCATTTAATATTTATTAACCAAAACATTCTTGACTTCAGAATACGAATGACAACACCAAATCCTAAAGAGTGTGAAGATCCGTACATCAGAGGGGTGGATGAAGTAGATGCATGCATTGCAGAGCGTGATACCCTTCCAATAGACGATCTGTTGCAAGTGACTCCAGAGCATTCACCCAGTAAACAAGCAGAACTACACAAAAAATTGATGTAAGTATTCAACCTTATCCTGAAAGAACATTTATTGCATAAAACTATGCAAGAGCTTTAACCATATCTCATGTATTTCTTTCAGAAGATAACCCTTTGCCTTTACCGAGACCTAAAATTTCTAACGTAGTCAATGTGAAATGTTTCAGGTCCAGTAAAGCATTGAAGAAGAAGAAGAATACATTTTCTGATCTCCATAGAAGGCTCAGGCTCTTGGAAGATCGAATGAAACGACTTGACAACTCAAAGTCAGATGGAAGCACCGCCAGTAACACTCGTGCTCCAAGACGCATCCATCTCAAGAAACCATAGCGTAAATGTAGGGTTGTTTCATGATATTCCAGTGATCTTCATAAAAAAAACATGCAGTAACGAATTTGTGTACATGTCGTTGCTGGACTGGGAGATTTTTCAACAAAATCTTTCCATGTTCGAAACTTTCCTCAAAGTGAAAAAGTGCCCTTGCAGTGCTTACGGTGAAAATATTGTGTACTCGTATAATCTAATTGCACTTATGCAAAATGAGAGAATAAGACTTTTGAATACAATTTTCAGTAATGGTGAAATACTTTTAGACTGTAATGAAATAGCAGAAGTGAAAAGACTTGAACCCTATATTGATAGACATTTGCGAAACCTCTCCACTGCAAGTAATGATATATATGTAGGGACAAGGAGTTGGAGGAGGAAGATGCTGGAATTGTATGAAAAAAGAATAAATAAATGATTGTCTGCTTATAACATGTTTTTATTCATTAAGAAACACCTTACATTCCTTATTTTCCTCATGAAAATCCAGCTTACATTGGAACACTTTTTTTTTCTTCAAAATAATGACTGCATCACATGAGTGAGGGGCTTGTATGTAAATACTTTGTCATGTATTATTAGACAATACAGCGAGGTCTGTGCAGGAATATTTGCACTTGTTTGAATTTCAAGTCTAATATTAACAGCTCCATTTACAATCTCCTCAGGCTGATGTGAACAGTCAATGATAAATATTGGTGCATATTTAAGAAAATCCTTTCTCTTCAATAAGGGGTAATTGTCTTTAGCATAATAAGAGTTTTGGAACTTTGAATACATTTCGTATAATGTTGCAAATCTTGAGTTTCCAAAGTCCAAGTTCATGTCGTGGTAGGGATAACATTCACTATTGAGGTAAAGTCTCAAATTTGTTATGTTGCAATGATCAAACATGGAGCAGTCCTTAGTTGCATTATTCAGTCTTGAAGTCTGTGCTCCGACAATGACAAATCTTGGTTTCTCTAGTTTCGATGTTGTTGCAACGTTCCATGTAAAGGATCTAGTTTGCGGTACAGCAGGCTGAGTATGAAGATCCATAGTTCGAAAGGCAATATGTAGCGGTCTGTCCGACTTGACAATCTTGAGGATCTCAACCTTTTCAGCATCTGAAAGGCGCATTACAGGCATCCTCCACTCAATGCGAATAAGGTTAACAGACGCATCCGCTTCTCCGGCAGATGTAACAATACAGTTCTTAGAGTCCTTGGAACGAATGAGCACCAGTTCAAACTTGCTATTGAGAATCAGGTCCTTGTGGTCATCTGCAAACCCCAGAAGCATTGACAGCGGTACTACGGCGTTGAATGCTCCACTCTCAGAATGTACAATATCCACATCTTTGCCAGGGTAGCACCATCCAGCATTTAGCAACCGATTTGATTCCATGGGGTTGAGGGCAGCATAGTTGCGAATAGTTGATGAAATCCCTGGATTTCTTGTTCTATCTATAGTTGTTCCATTCATGTCCAAGCGAATCTCATCAAACATAAATGCCATAGCATTATTAGAGAGCTTTGCTGTAGTAGCTGATGCATTAGGTTTCGTAATAGATCCCTCAATGTAGAGATAACTCCGGCTAGGTAGAGTATACAAATCTTCAGCTTGACAGGGTATTCTAATCTCATCATTAGCGTCCAGAGCTGATGTATTATATGGTAGAAACACATGCTCCTCTTCTTTAGCAATCTTGTCCTCAAATGTAGGCGTTTCGGTCACATTGAAGATATCCATTACAGAATTCTGAATCCTAACGCTTCGAGGAACTTGCGACTGCTTGATGTTAACGCCTTGAATGTCAAATGCAGAGTATGAGGAACATGATGAATCCTAGACTTCTTATATCCTGTCCAGCCTCTTCTCCTTCTGCTAAAATCGATTCCCATTCCGACGAATGTGGAGTCTTATGCTTATATCTTCGTTTCGAAAGTTTATTGTATGTCCGTTCTGGTCGACTATTCGAAGAGTGATTTGGTCAATAAGGTTGGTGTCTATGATAGGCAGGTAAATGGGATTTGAAGGCTCTTGCGAAATGTGATATCCAGGCGGGACGGAAGGGAAAAACTCGTAGATAGAGTGTCCGCTTTTACCGTCAATGAAAGAGCCTGTTGCAATACTGCACTCGATTCGAATGATGCTCACCTTAAATATGTTTACTAGAAAATCAGATTCAGTCAGCTGATTAGCAGGCACAACTCTCTTTTCATCGAATCCTAAAAGAGATCCTATAGTGTGCTCCTTGGAAAAATCTACAGGGAATGGGCATTTAATTTCAGCCTTCATGGTATTATTGTTTGGTCGAATAAAGAAGGCATTTTCCTCCACTTCAAGCTTGTCCTTTATATAATTGTTAATGTCTGAAATTTCATATGTACCGTGAGGTATATGAATAACCTTAGGCTCTTCATTGTAAATGTAATGAAACTGGTTATTAGTTTGATCAACGTTGGGGATTGAATAGAAGGTTTCGAAATTCAGTAGCGCAATCTCATAATAATATTTAGGATCAATCCTGAGTGGAGGATTTAGATACGTGGTAAGAACAGATTCATTACCGCTAACAGCAATAGTGTAGCTCATTGCGATAGAAATTGCAAGCACAAGTGTCCGCAGATGACTGAGCTAAAACTCTGAAATCTTCGAGTATTATACATCAACTTAACGCCTTTGAGGTACCCTTCTATCTCTTGAGGTACCCTTCTATCTCTTTCGGAGGTTTCAAGTTTCCAAAGCTATCGAAATAAAATGCAGTATTTCCATCCTTCTTTACAGCCACCCAATGTGTGCCTTCATTCTGTGATGAATCTAGATTGACAATAATTCTCTCTCGGAAATTTGGTTTTGAAGGCAGCTTATCAATCATATATACACCTCTAAAATAAGGAATGTTTAAACGTCGCGCATATAGATTGAGCTCGATGTTACTTAGGGCTTTTTCCGGGATAAGTATAGTCCTCCGCCCGAGTTTTTTGATATCTTGTTTTTGATCTGACGATTCTTTCTCTTCTTCAGTCCATTTCCTTTAGCAGACTTATTTCCCTTTACACTTGAAGCAATTTTGGAGGCAAGTGCTAAAGATGCAGCCAGCGGTAGCATTGGTAGAAAACCTCCGCTTCTCCTTTTATTCCTCTTCCTCTTTGCCTGCCGAAGACCTTTTCCTCTTGTTTCCATCTCTCTGTTATGTCGCATCATTTCTGCAAGCTTTTTATCTGCAGCTTTTTTCTTATTCACCGCGGTGGCAATTTGTGCCGCACCACCAGCTGCAGCACCTAAGGCTGCGATAATGGGTATGATCGGCAGAAATCCGCCACGTTTCTTCTTCCTTGAGCCAGCACCAACAGCAACCTTGCCCTTCATAATTGTTGTTACCAGTCTTGCAGCCAACCTTTCACCTAAGGTAGCATCCGATGACTGAACTCTTTTCCACGCCTTCTCTGCTAAGATCTTATCAGCAATATTTCTCGATGCAGTGTCCTTGTGCTCGGCGTAGGCAACGTCGTGAAATTTGCAAGCTTCATCTAACGGATTGATTCCTGGGTCTCCTCTCTTTAGACGCTTTTCTAGCTTCGTCCCTGGTCCGCAATATCTGTAACCAGGTAGATGTGCTTCAAACGGTAACCTATTGATGAGGGAATTAAGTAAACCCGAGCCACTCGAGACCCTTATCCTCTTAGCTCTCATGGTACACTAATTGATTTTCATTTTTGCAGGGGTGCTTTTATACCTTGTTTTCCAAGCCAATTAACCAATCAATGCATCATACTTTCCATTAAAGTGCGTAAAAGATAGTGAGAGTCCCCGGATATTTAGTATATATAAATATTAGACATGGATTTAAAAACTTAGTCGATAGGATGGAGCTTGTTAAGCAGGAATGTTCTCTGCCTATTCAGGTGCTAGACTTTGAAAGCGATTTTAGAAGTGATCGACACGGAAGGCTATTTCCTAGCAATGTCAGAGCTCTAATCCTAGGGAGCTCCAGTGCAGGGAAAACAAATGTATTACTGAATATGCTGCTTCATGAGAACGGATTACGTTTTGAGAACTTGTACATTTATTCAAAGTCATTATATCAGCCAAAGTATCAATATCTAATAAGCCTACTTAAAAGCATTGAGGGAATAGAAGTGAATACCTATGAAGATGGCGAAAATGTATTGCATCCTTCAGAAGTTAAAGAAAACTCAATCTTTGTATTCGATGATGTCATAACTGAAAAGCAGGACAAGATAGCCTCCTTTTACAGTATGGGGAGACATCGCAATGTCGACTCTATATATTTAGCGCAGTCTTATGCAAAAGTACCGAAACATCTCATTCGAGATAATACAAACATGATTATCCTTTTCAGGCAAGATAATTTAAACCTGAAGCATATATATGAAGATTATGTGAACACTGACATGTCTTACATTGAATTCAAAGAATTGTGCAAAAATGTCTGGGAGAGTACCTCAGAAGGAAGACCATTTGTAGTGATAGTCCCCGAATTCCCCATGAATGAGGGTCGATATAGGAATGGATTTGATGTATATATTAAAGTGCAAAAGAAAGAAAATGATCATTTGTAGTTCAAGATGAGTATTGACCGGTTCGGGTCCCGCAGGACAGCGCCACTTAAAAGATCACTTCAACAATTCATGATAGCCAGAGATGGAAAAGGAAACTACCAATTCAGGAACAAAAGATTGTGCATTGTTCAGGACCCTGAGGAAGATAATGATGGGGCCACTAAACGCTACGTTGATTCGCTTACGGCTTCTAGCGAAAATCGTCTGCAAGAATTCACCGAAAAGGTGGCATATCAACGCATGGAGCAACTTCAATCTACGCTTAGGAGCCACATCCAGAAATCACTAGACAAACAGCATGATAATCTTATGAGCTACTTAGACAAAAATACACTTAAACGAGATAATGGAAACAATATCATACTCGATACAATAAGAATGAAGTCATTAATACCGCCGCAGGATGATCACGATGTACCGAACAAGAAGTATGTAATAGACTTTGTAAACTCGAGAACGCCTCCGATCGATTCAAATGGGAACATTTCCTTTCAACAAAGAAGATTAAGAGAAATAGCAGATCCTATAGATGATAGTGATGCAGCAACCAAAAGGTTTGTTAAACATGCCATTGGAAGGAAACAAAATGAAGCACAGCAAGAGTTCAACAGGAGAATACAAACTATTGGAAATGACATTTCTGAAGTAATGGGAAAACACACAGAAAATATAGCAAATCGACAGAGTTCCATGGATAAACACCTGACAGCAACCATGAATAATGTTAATACTCTTAAAGCACAGGTTACCGTCATAAATGCTATTCTAGAGCAAATGAAAGGCCAGCTCATTATTACATTACAGACGAAACCTTACAGAGGTCCTTCGCTAAGGTATATGTTAACATCAGGACTCGAATACTACAAATCGACTATAAACGGGGATGTGATTTCTTGCTCTATGATATCATCGCCGCAACCGAATACAAGATCAGGTACAATGTTTGCAATAAACAGTCGATTAGTTGAAAGTTACCCTGCGACCGTTCACATAGGTGATATACTATCCTTCACTGCTCCAGCCAATCGAGCAAAAGACGGCCATATTTTAAATATTGAGTTGAAATTTTCATATAATTTGACCCATTCAGAATAAAAAAAAAAACAACATATATATTGACATGAAAACGTGTTTTAGTGTCATTTTAAGATGGACAGCGAGAGTATAAGGCTTAAAGAATCTGTAGCCAAGCATGCTAGGGCTATAAGAGAAAAGCTACGCGCCCTAAAAGGTCAACAGTTTGAAACTCAGAGGGTAATGAGTGAAGCTCTTCAACCAGTAACAGAACCGCTACATGACATACTGGAAATACAGAAGAAAAAGGATACTATGACTACTTCAGATAAGGAGGAAAGTCAGAAAAAGAAGAATTCTGCCCCTAACAATCAGAAAGATGAAAAAATATTGAGCTACCTACAGAAAGTTCAAAAGAATGACAAGGGAGAAATAGATACGACATATGGAGTAAGATACGAAGATGGAATCTATATGCTAGGAAACAAGAGCATTGACTTTATTAACGATAAAGTTAGAATAGGAGATGAAATGTATGATGTTACACCTGGATTGATTGATCTCATTTTCAAGAAGATACCTGAAATGCACTCCTATTCAGAAGACGATCTTCATACATATAGCAAAATACTGAAAGCATCCAAGGTTCATCGCAGAAACTACAGCAGGCAGGGACAACTGAGACACGGTAATTCCTATAAGTATAAAAACATTATACGTCCTTTAGTGAAGAACCATAAGGGATTAGGCTTGCAGTGGAAAGAACATCGTCCTGAGTTGAAGCATGACTACATCTACTGGAACGACGCCAATGATCTAGTGAATCGCTTGCGACTTCTCATTGCATCCAGAGACGCTGGCAATAACAACCACACCCAAGAAATTGAAGAAATTATTCAAGAGTTGAAATCAGCCCAATCATAGCATGACAACAGTGAAGCAAAATATAGCGAGAGAGCTCCATGCCCCTGCTCGAAGAAGATTCTTACGTCGAAAAATTGTCAGCAAAGGACTCAATGATTTACTACAGATCGACTTGGTTGAGATGATACCTCATGCAAGAATCAACAAGAATTTCAAATACATCCTTATTGCAATTAACTTCTATTCAAAAGTGGCATATGCACGACCATTAAAGGACAAGTCAGGTCCGCAAGTTACGAAGGCTATGGAAGATATACTACAAGAATTGGAAACGATTCCCAAGAATATTCAGAGTGATAATGGAAAGGAATTTTATAACAAGTACTTTAAGAATTTAATGGACAAGTATAATATCAATCACTACAGCACTTATAGTAATGTCAAGGCTGCAGCTGTAGAACGTTTAATAAGAACCTTAAAGAACATGATGTATCGTGAGTTTCTAACGCAAGGATCATACAAGTGGCTGGATCTTTTACCCAAAATCATCACAAAGTACAATAACACTTACCACTCAACCATCAGGATGAAGCCTAGCGAAGTCAGGAACAATGATCTTCTTCTGACTGTTTACAACTACAATCATCCTCAAAAAGAGAAGATGAGCCCAAGGAAGTTTAGTGTTGGTGATTATGTGAGGATATCTAAGAATAAGGGACATTTCGAGAAAGGCTTTCAAGCTAATTGGAGTGTTGAAATCTTCAAAGTGGCTCAAGTGAAACGCAGCAATCCTACTACATACATACTAAAGGATAAGGATGGTGAGGTGATAAAGGGAACATTCTATGGACATGAACTTCATTCTACACTGTATCCTAACACCTATTTGGTGGAGAAGATTCTGAGGCGTCAAGGAAACAGAATTCTTGTTAAATGGTATGGATTTCCTGAGAGTCAGTGGATTGAGAGGAAGGATTTGTTGTAGCAATGATAATAATTCTGAAATAAAGAGTCTTTTCATTTCCAATATATGTGTTTTTATTCAATATACAAAATATATATACAATAATTCAACAACTAAAAAATAAAGTATATACAATTTTTCAAAAATATATTAAATAAAATGCATAGAAAATTTACAATATTAATTGAATATAATAAATATTTACAAAATTTACAATAATAATTTAATATAATAAATAAAATATATAAAAATTTACAATTTGATGGTGATGAGGCAGCCAGGGAAGTCGGATTTGATTATTCAGACCTAAGAGAATAATGACCCCATGCGAGAGTTGCATGAGAGCCATCAATCATCTTACGCTTGGTATCTCCTCCATGCAATGCAATTTTGTTAATTTCAACAGTCGAAACTTTATGTTTGGTGCTTCTGAAGCAAATTTGTTTTGCCAAAATCTTTTTGTTTAAGTCTTTCAGACACTCGAAATAATTTTCAAAGGTGATTGTTCGCATTCCACCTTTGGTAATCCCCTTCGCCTTCGTGACTGTATGTTGATCATATCTATAGCTGTATAGTTTTGCTCTAAGACCAACATACTCAGTCATCACCCTTCCACCCAACTCATCCTTGAACAACCCAATCTTTTTCTTATTGGCTGGCATTATACCATATACATTATCATGGCTGTAATTTGAAGTATCGAAATATTGGGGATGTGTTTTCATGAAGTGATATATATCTGAACTAGTTTCGAAAATGAATGAATCTGTGTCCATGTAATTCAAGACAAGATCATTCAGTTGGGGTTTCATTACTTTATAAAAAAAATCATACATAATAAATTTTGAAAGGTCTAGAATCGCCTGACCAATGTAGGTTGGTTTGTTCATGAGGATCTCCTCTCGAGCCAACTCTATGCCAACTAAGTTTTCACTGAAAATTATGCTGCGTACGTATGTTGGACGAGCCGTTAATTTCCGTGCTTGCTTCCAGGTAGGTACAATACGGAAATCACGGTATTTGCGCACATTTTCAATGAACTTACCGTACACAGCGTTGTTCATTTTCTTCCAAAGCGCTTGACCAAACTTTGAAGTTTCCCTGGCTCGCTTCTCGGCATTAAGGTTAATGTAAACCTTAAGCCATTCTGATTGGTCATACGATACCACCCGATGAATATGTCTCAATAACAGCCCCAGATCTAAGCACTGCTGCAAGGTTTTATAATGCAAGACATATTTGCTTTTATTCTCTAGACTTGCAATCAGTTTCTTGTATTGGCTGCCGGGTGGTATCTCGCTCTGGGGACAGAGGGGAAGATCATTATGAATGTCGTGGAGATGGACAGGATACTCTAGGTCTACTTCTAGAACGTATCCTGTCTTGGAGTCCTCTGGGATCGTCGCAAAGTCGATGGTATCAATTTCATCCCTTTCAAGCCATCTGAGATTGCCATATGGGATCATTTCCATCATGGCCTTCCCGTATAAGTTATTGATGTCAACATATGATAGAAAGTTTGTCTTCTGGTCAGGATTGTAGTCTGCCATGTATTGGTGGTTGGCTTTGGAGTACCGCTTTGATACTGTGCAAAGCCCACCACGAATACCTTTCTCGAAAAATTCTATCATACTGACATCGTTTATCAAGTCAAGCTTGACTTGGGTGGTCTTAAGCATGGCATCGAAGGCTAGCGACGGTAGGGTGTAGTACCAGGCAGGGTCTAGATGATACATTTCAAGCGACAAGTCTCTAAATTTCTCGAATACATCTGCTAAAAGCAGCGTATCAGTCTTTAGATAAAGGTCACTATATTCCCCGAGATTCTTTATGTCGAAGGTCTTCCATACCTTAAGTGCATGGGCATACTCCTCTTCCGAAATGCCATCGAAAAGCTCGATCGGGGGCAGCTCCTCCTCTTGGAGCTTTTCGACAGCATCAAGATAAGTATAGGGGAATATACCCTTGCACTTCATGAGGGCTAGGTGTTCTGGCCTCGAATACTCGGCATTAGTGACCTTGAAGTCATCATCGCTTAACATATCTGCCAAGCTGGATAACTTGTCATCGAGAAACTTGTAGCTGTCGAGGAACCTGAATTGAATGCCCTTGTACCGTTTGCTGAATGCCAGATAGCGCTCAGAAGATTGTGCTATACATGAGATATTCCCATTGTCATAAGCCATGTGTCTAATCAAGAAGTGACTATCATAATTGCTTAAGCAATGAAAAAAAATTGGAATAAAATTCGGCAACTTTCTATTCAAATTGCAAGCATTATGAGCACATCCCAAATAATGACCAGAAATATGTGAATGGTCCCTCACTCTAATGTCATCTATAGCAAAACCTTTCAGGCATATGTGACAGTGATCAGCATTGAGGAAATCCATCTCGTCCTCGGGTGACATATGCATCGGAACTATATGCCCGTATATTTCAATAACTTCATCAGCGATCCGTCTAAGTTCGCTGAAGAAGTCATTGAGAGCATTGCTACCTCTGAAGAGCTTGAACCTCGACAAGGTCTGATCATGCCTGCATATAACCTTCAGCGCTATCGATATCGCTTCATGTTCCTGAATGGTTCGGGTCCAGCTCGCTGCGTCTGAGGGCTCGCATGAGTGAACCTTCCTCAAAACAGACTCGATATCCGCATATATAACAAAAGGCACAGGAGCAGACTTTGAAAATGCATTAAATGCGAGAACCTCTCCCTGCTTAGGCATTTTGAGGATCTGACATTTATTGCACTTCAGTTTATGCAATCTCAAGGCATCTTCGTTGGGACACCTTGTCATGCATGCCTCGCATAGCCACATTTTCCCCTGATACTTAGTTATCTGACTTCTAATGAGCCTCGATATATCCCTTATGAGGCAGTAATGAGACTTGTCACCCTCTTCAATTATTAATATGTTGACCTGGCTAGCCTTCCTCTCAGATGGTTTGCGAATAGACTCCACCGAGTTGTTGTCATTGAGAGCAAATACAGCTATAGATACTTCAGAATTTTGCTTCTCAAAACGATCAATTTGGTCTAATGAAAAGGGAAATGTGATTCCCTCGTAATTGAAAGCTTTGAATAGCAAATCTCTAGGATATGATGAAATGCGGTCCTGGTGTTTATCTGTAGGGTATCTTGAAGCCAGCATGCACCAAGCGAAACAGTAATCATCTCTGTTCTTAATATTAAGAACAGCTTTTTTCCGCTTGATGCATTCCGGCAGCTCAATATACCCTGAAGCCCGAAGGGGATTGTATTCTGCGGCACTATTGACCAGAGAGTGGATTGCGAACAGCGTCTTTGAACTTGCTTGGCCTTCAAAACAGGCCAGGTTTTCTAAGATTTCGTTTTTCATTGCATGAAAGATTGCATCAAGGTTAGATGATCGCTGAATCTCCTTTGTCTTGGAATTAAAGTATATCGATTCCACTTTCTCATTATCAGGTGTCTGGATTAAATATGAGACGTTCATTGAACAACTCATCTTTAACCCAGACATGCTCTTCTTAAGCGTGGATTCCATTTCTTTAATCACAAGATCCTTGCATGCATTAAGGAACTCGCTTGGGTCCATTATTCCAGCTGTATTTTCAACTTTGCTATTGAATATACGGCCTTTGAATGCAGACTCTATAACCCTACATTCTAGGTCATTATAATCATTCCGACATACCCTTTTTGCCGGTGATGGTGAGGATGCGGATGATGGGCCCGGCATATTTCTGCTGTCTGCAGCGCTGTTTGTTGAAACAGCCCCCTGGTTCAGAGAACTCGTTTGCGCCATCTGAGCGGTGTTGGAGAGATGTTCATTACTGAGTCCCTGGGCTTCACTGTCATCGCTGTGCGGTCTCTTACAGCCTCGACCCAAAGCAGTAGATGCGTGTGTGTCTGCTTCAGGCTGAAGAGGCACAGGTTCAGTATCTTCAAAGTTAGAAAAAATTTCTCATTAAATAAAGTGAAAGATAATGTTAAATACAGGATATATTATATAAGCCATGTTTTATTTATAAGAAAATAACAGCTCAAACAGAACTGCAACAATAACAATAATAGTAATCGTAATACTAATAATGATGATGATGATAATAATAATAGCAGGAGTAGGAGTAGGAGTAGTAGTAGTAGTAGTAGTAGTAGTAGTAGCAGTAGTAGTAGCAGTAGTAGTAGTAGTAGCAGTAGTAGTAGTAGTAGTAGTAGTAGCAGTAGTAGTAGCAGTAGTAGTAGCAGTAGTAGTAGTAGTAGTAGTAGCAGTAGTAGTAGTAGTAGTAGTAGTAGTAGTAGTAGTAGTTGTAGTACTAGTTGTAGTTGTAGTAGTAATAGTAGTAGTAGTAGTAGTAGTAGTAGTAGTAGTATACAAAGCGTGTTGTTAGCTAAGATGTGAAAAGTCATGATGAAAAAGTTATAGAATATTGCTAGAATATATTTTTAGTAAGGAAAACTTACCCTGCAAGGACTGTAGTAGTTGAATTAGGGCCGTCTTGTAACCACAATTGGTGCAAATACATAACCCCTCCACAGGGATGTCTCTCCAATCACCAATTTGCTGCTGCGATGGCGAGTCTTCAAAACCAGGGGGTGGTGGAATAATATCTTCCTGAATGGGGGAGGTGTCTGCTTCAGGCTCTGCAACACCTCTGGCAGACCCTTCAGAAACAGCTGCCCTTCGAGCTCGTCCAGCCAGGGTCAGCTTGTTGCCCTGATTATAAGTTCTCATTCTGACTGAAATGATAATTTCAAGGACATAAATTGACTGAATATATAAAATATTTAGCCTTTCCTTTGTTTTTGTTTAATGATATGATAAATTTCAATGTTGGTATGTATGTTAAATACATAAACCTGATAATAACTATAATTTCCACGGTAGGAACACATTGTAATGCTATCTATAAAAACGATGTGACTCACTGAAATGACATAAAAGTGTTTAATTTAGACATATATTAGGACCATATTTAGGTTTTTAATCATTAGCAATGTTCTTTTTCATTGATTTTTTTATTATTGTTGCGTATTAGATCCATCATTTAGATAGAATATTTCCAGAACATACTTTCTCTCATACTTTCTTTCTCAGCATTAAAATTAGTTTTAAACTTGTTTAATTAATATGTTTTAAGCCTTATACGGGTATATTTATCACCTTAAATATAAACACTGCGGCGATAGACACGAAACAACATATAAAGGAAAAAAACCGTGATAAAATAATTTGTAAATCATATAGACAATGTGTATATAATGTTTTCTCTTTTCCCTTTAAAACCATCTAATCTCACATCTTAAAATAAATACATTTAAATAATGTATAGAAAATTGAAAAAACACTAGACTTACCTTCAATGAAGATAATGGTGACTGTAGCACAAGTGTAATTTCCTCACTGGCTGTGTATAAGCTTCAAAAAAATACACTCCTAGACGTCTCAAGTCAAACTGAGGGAACGGTGTCTTAGCGATGCCTTTATATACGCTAGCAAGAACGCCTACATGCCACCGAAGGTCCCCTTTGTAGGTAGGGGGTGAGGGTTAAAGCCAGTCGCTTGTCTTGTCAAGATAAATGATGATTAAATACATCCACTTGTAGCAAGAACGCATTGAAGTGTTGGAGGGGTTGGACGGTCATTCAACACAATGGGAAGGCAGGGAAACCCACGCAGTGGGGGACCACATGGGTGGTCCACGCGTCAATACAGAAGTATCCTTTCGCTATTGAAAAGGTTTCTTCCTGCAGGTGGTGATCTTTGACTGCTTTGTTAAGAGAAAAACACTAGGCCTGTTCAGACAGGAAAATGGGGATGTCTATGCTCGCCCCCCCTTGCAAGATGAAGCATTGTTCTTTTCAAAACTGTCAGAGGGAAACATTTCCAACTGTCACATAAATATATCAAGATCTGAAAGGGGCCATTCATTGTAGGGTTTCTTACCCTTGCGTTCTTCTTTCGAAAACACCTGCAGACACTAGAATAGGAGGGTCAGGGGAACGGTGGTCATAAATTACCCTTCCTTTGTCATCCTGATCGCGACAGACCATCCGCCCTCTCTGTTTCCCTTCCTTTGTCATCCTCTATGCTCGCCCCCTTGCAAGATGAAGCCTTGTTCTTTTCAAAACTGTCAGAGGGAAACATTTCCAACTGTCACATAAATATATCAAGATCTGAAAGGGGGCCATTCATTGTAGGGTTTCTTACCCTCGCGTTCTTCTTTCGAAAACACCTGCAGACACTAGAATAGGAGGGTCAGGGGAACGGGGGTCATAAATTACCCTTCCTTTGTCATCCTGATCGTGACAGACCAGTCACTTAAGGGGGGGGGGGAGGGAGAGGAGTGTGAGGGGGCGGATTATTAATGGGGAAATTATGCTAAGTGGGGCAGAGTCGCTATTACCTTTTGGAAATTCCCACATGTGGGGGTGGAGGGGCAGGGGGAGGGGGAGGGGGAGGGGGGAGGGGGGGGGCGTGACAGGATTTGATTAATGGGATATTTATGCTAAGTGGGGCAAAGTCGCTATATATACCCTACTCTGATACATTATCATTTTTCATTTACCAGGTTTATTGGTTATGTTTACGTATTTTAACGTATAAAACCCTGATGTAACATGTGTATAATGTTTTCATTGTGACACTAGTTACGTAAATAACTGTGATGGACTCCAGTGAAGTATAGCAATCATATTTCGGTTGGAATACAACACTTCCTCTTTGTAAGTACGCAGTAGACAAAATAATACATAATAATATTAGCTAATAATATATTAGGATCACCAGAAGCACAATGGTCGGTCAATGTTCAAGAAATTAATTTCGTGCGTATTATCGCTTGTAGGGCTACATAAGGAGGAGGAAAGATAAGATGATTATGCAAGTTTCGTGCGTGGAACATGTCGACAATACGCCCACATTCATGCTTCTGCGCGTGCGCTTTCACATAAACAGCCTTTTCAAGAAAATCAAAATTGTTGAAAACTTTTCCATGTAAAGGGTAGTTTAGGGTGGAGCAATTTTCTTAAAGATCTTGGTGTCGCATCCTTGAAAGACATTAAACTTAAATACCAACTTTGGTTTTTAACCGACTTTTCCTTTTTGAGACATAGACACACAGACGTTTTTCTAAAAATGCTTTTTTTTTTTTTTTTATTTAGGGGTTCTCAAAACATATTACCAGTGAAATCTCGACATCGAATTTTTGGGTGGAATACAATACTTGGTCTACTTTACGCAGTAGAGAAAGTAAAAATTGCTTGTGATTGAAAAGTGTAGTAAAATGGAAGAAAGGAAATGTATGCCCAAGAATCAGATGTCGTGGAACGTGGAGACGGAAGAATGTCCGGCGTGTATGCTTATTCAGGTGGTTCCACAAGGATATGCATACACGGTAGCCGAGTTACATATAGCTGCAGGAAATCCATCACACCACAAAGAGTGCTGTCTTTAGAGAGATTTGCCCCATCGATAAAAAGAACTACTACTACTAGTACTATAACGTGAGAATTATGAATGGACATTATCCGAAACTACGCCTTGGTGGGTGCGGGCGCGGGTCACTTGTTCGCCCCGGTTAGCTGGCTGACCTTGTGCGTATTTCGATTTGTCCATCTACTATCTCCCGCTCATTTTCGTTTGCTGCGTAGTTTCTTGCACTTTGGACGTCAACTTGGTCTGCTCTGATGTAAATTCCCTCTTTTAGAGCAAAAGTCTTCAAAGGAACAAACCCTTCTTTTGTTCACTTCATGATTACACTGAAGATGTAATTGCACCACATAACTCACACATGCCCAGTTTACAGAAAACGCCAAGGTACTCAAACTTTGTCAACCCAATCCAAACACTTTACTTCCTGCTAATCAAGATTTGTAGGTACAATGGGAACAGGACAATACACTAGACTTAAAATACTATTAGCTACAGTCAAAAGCTTTAAGAGCTGGTCGCTATATGATAGCTTTCACATTGCACTCTGTTTGCATTGCCAAGACATAAAGAAAACAAATAACCAGTTCCGTTTTAGTTTGTCTAGTAAGTAGAGAAAGTATTCTATCTCACCCAAACATTCCATGTCAAGATTTCACTGCAAATATATGTCTGTCTGTGGACAGCAGATCTAAAAGACGAAAATTTGGATAAAAACCAAAATAGGTATTTCATGTATTTCAAGGAAGCGACACGAATATATTGCAGAAAATTGCTCCACCCTAAACTACCCGTTACCGGGAATATTTATATTATATTATATTATATATATATATTTATATTATATTCATTGTGGACACAATGATCTCGCGCTTCTTCAAAGCACTTCAAGGCTCTGAATGAATAGTGAATAAAACAGAAGCTATTTTTAGGTTATGCAATGTGTACAAATCTTCAAACCATCCCACACATCTGTGATGTGCTTTACCCACGAGATAGCGTTGCAAACACAGCAAAAGCCTAGTGAAAAATGTTACCAACCGCTCTCAGGGCATCACAATCTTCAGGCTAACAAACCTACAGTTAAATTGAGTTCGTAATACGAGGCACCGAGCCTAACTAACAGTTAGCGATAACTGAGAGGTAACAAACCGTGGCTAGTAACCGGAGATCGTAATATAGTAGTGACAACTAAACTAAACCCCCAACGCAAAAGCCTATGAAGGGCCAAGGCTTGCCGTCTGACCACTGCGTCCCCCACCTCTGTGTCATAAGTAGGGTGCAATACTGGAGGCTGGGACGTGATCAGCGGTCACTTATGCAGCCTTCACGAGCTTGGGTCACTACTTCATCATGTGGCCCTTCCGGGACCTAACGAGGCTGAAACCCGCGTCCTCCGTGCCAGAGGCGCGCTACCACTGCGCCACGGAGGTGGTCTACGTAGTAGAGAAAGTACAAATTGCTCTAATGTATTCTGAATCATGTGGTCAATTTCACTGGAGGACAGATGAATGAGTAAGAATGTCATGCGAAAGCAACACATCACATTTGTATCGTAGATATTTTGAAGTGTTAAGGAGAGAGTTGGGAATACCCTGACAGCGTCGATATGACGTGACAATCGGTGGGAAACAAAGGAAGCATCTGCGTCTTGGTCAATGACATCAAATTGTTGGCGTAGCGTTGTGTTGCGTTGCGTTGCGAAGGACGAAGAAACATGGAAAGTTTTTGCTATGCGCGTTCGCTGCCGACTGGCATTGCGGTACTGGGCGATTTCCATCCGCTCTGCTCTGCTCTGCTCTGCTCCACATTTCCGGCGAGGGAAGATTTCCTTACTGATATATATTCTCGCCCCTGACCCACATCTACAACCCCTTAAGCTCTCATTTTGCCCCCTACGCGTGGCCTCATAAAGACTCGCGGGCCTAACGAGGCCGTTTTTCTGAGGTGCCTCTAATATTGCTCTGAAGGGCGAGCTTGTTCACCACATTCTGGGAAAGAAAACGGCTGACGTAAACGTACACCCGGGTTCGTCCCCTCTGACCTGCCTTATTTTCGTATAACCAGTACGACCCAAAATTTCAGTATCGAGATTTCACCGGAAATACGTTTTGAGATTTGTGTGTGTGCGTGTGTGCGTCTGCATCTGTGTCTGTGCATGAACAGCATAATTCAAAAATGAACAGTTGGTTAAAAACCAAAGGATGTGACACGAATATTTTGAAGAAAATAGCCCCACCCTAAACTACCCTTTACGTGGAAAATTCTACGAAAATAGATTTTCTCGGAAATGGCTCTAACGATTTGTGATTAAAATGTCATATTTAATATATTTTTATGCCAAATGAAATGTATATCTTGAATTTTCTGTCTATAGCCCATGTAGCCGTCTTTACTCTGGATGACTTTTGTATAACTGACCGGTTAAACACAATCACATTTCGTTCACTATTTCCGCTTCCACGAACAATTAGGAACAATTCATACAATTTTCTATGTGATTGAAATAGAAATGTAGTACACTCACATGGCTTTATCAACCAGCTTTTCTTCCTACAGTCTTTATTCTTCAACATTGCTTTTGCTTAGTGTCGTTCCGATGTTTAAATAAAAAAAGAAAGAAATAGTTAAAAAAGTAAAGTAATCACAATTGATGTCAGGAGAGCGACGATAAGCACGATATGGAACAGTTGATGAAACAAATGTTAGCCAAGATGGACATAACGGGAAATGAAATGAATTCCGGAATGCGACAGAGAAAACATATGAAAGCCGAATTGGAAAAATGTAAACTACGGAATAGAAAATATGGGAACAAAGATGGACAAAATGGAAACAAAAATGGAAGCCAAATTGAAAATGTAAACTCCGAAACGGAAAAGATGAAGACGGGAATTCCAATATGAAGACAGGTCTATCGAAGAATACTAACGAGCGACTGGCCGGGGTTAAGGAAGTCATGGAAGAACTCGACGGAAGTATGAAGGACCTTGGCCAACGTGATAACGCCCTGGGATAAACCGCAGTACAAAAGAACTGAACTCCATAATGGAACAAATGCTCGACGAAAACCTCAAACTGGGTGGATATCTATGGGGGTGGTCTGCGTTCAGCAGTACACGTTTTACAGCTGAAATGATGGTGTTTATGAAATATTTGTATGTATTTCTATATCTCTTGATCTCGGAAATGACAATTGCGACAAAAATTATTACTTAACGTTAAAAAACAGAGGCGAAAAACGCCGAGCGAAGTTCGGTCGCCCAGGTACAGAATCTGTAAGAGAGTAGAGTTCGATTTTTAGTGTGTAAATTGTGAATCCCTGTCATTTCTTGGTTTGGAAACCATTGCACAAGTGACCTTTTCCCTTCCTGCTACAACTTTTGCGCATCTTTAAATGTGTTGTATTTTACAATGTGCGCAAAAAGTGACGCAACCGCGGAACTTACGTGTGCCATGGTCAGACGATCGAGTGAGTGAGTGAATGAGTGAATGAGTCAGGAATTCCCATGCTGCCTGGAGTACGTACACAACACTCAATTGCACATTTCGATACTTGAATTCCCCACAGCCTGACGTCAATAGCCCGAACAACAAGACGTAGTCACACATTTGAATAGGTACATAAGGTCATTTCATCGCATCGCATCAAGTGTAGTCTTTAAATACTTCTGGAATGTGAGTGAGGGGAGTGGGTTTGTTAAAGGGGATATCCTAGTGTCTGTCACACACACACATCCATGTATGCAATTCTCGCCTTACCTATCAGCTTAAATTAACAGAATGTTTCCTTTACTTCATCACTCAAATCTTACTAACTTTTGGGTTAAAAAAAAGCCAAATATAACAAAGAAAAAATCAGACGTGTTGCACTCACATGACTTTCTCTACTCTTGTACTAACCATTCTTACAAACTCTTATTCCTATATCTTCTTCGTGTTAGTTGAGATAAGCATTTGTACAAATTATCTTATCGCTTATTTCCTTGTAGGTACAAGGGGAATATGGGAATACAGTAGGCTTTGAATAGTAGTCAAATATTTTAAAGGTTTGAAATTCTGTTCTCTTTGCACGGTTAAGATATAAAAATGAACGATATTTCGTGTGTGGAAAGATGCTAATCTCACACAAATAACAAGGAATATCTCCGAAATGGTTCACTCCACAAAAACATTCATTTGGACATAAATTATATTTTAACGAGATGTACATTTTCATATAGTACGATTTGGTCTATTTCTTACGGTTTACCAGCTATCAAGGGTAAACAGCATTACATATGCTGCAGTCAGAAAATTCAAAATATAGATTTGTCATAAAAATATCTTAAACCTATGGTATTTTAACTAAAATCGGTAAAACCATTTACCATTTTCCACATAAAGGGATGTTTAGGGTGGAGAAAATTTCTTCAAAATGTCGCATCCTTCAAAGACATTAAACTTAAATACCAACTTTAGTTTTTAACCGACTTTACGTTTTTAAGTTGTCCACAGGCACACTGACAAAGATACACACACACACGCACACAGACACAGACATACACGAACCTTTTTTCTAAAATGCTCTTTTTTGGATTCAGGGGTCCTCAAAACGTATATTTCCGGTGAAATCTCGACATCGAATTGTTGGGTGGAATACAGCACTTCCTGTAGTAGTAGAGAAAGTAAAAAGTGTAGTTGTCGATAAAGCACACAATTTTTGTCTAATACCTACATTTTCTTGTTCCGTTGGTTCTTAGTAACCTCTGATAACCTCAGTCCATAACATTGTGATTTTGGGGACAATGAGCTTTCCTGATCTGTTCCTCCGGTTTTCCTGCTGCCTTAACACACATTCTGATTCTATCTTCCCTTATGGTTCATTCTTCTCAAGAATTCTCTTTTAATTATACCTAAGTAGTAGTCACTACGTTTCCATAGTGAATTGAAATCAATTTGAGTCCATACTCATTCTCAATACGATCCGCGTTGAATCGTTGAATTCATTCCGGATTTAGATCGATTTGGGTATGCAAAGCTCAAGCATAAATACTTGTTGGTCAGTTGGTTTATGTAAAAAATGTTTTCTGCGTATTGTAAGTAGATTTTGAGGTAAGTGAATGTATTTTGGAAGAATATATTGCGAGATTGTACAAAGAAAAGTGACTGTTGTTCTTATCGCACCACTTTCGCTAAGAAAACAAAATGACGATTAGAGTAGACGGACTTAAATCGATTTGAATCTGGTAGATGTTTCCATACAAGAAAATTCCGATCCGATTCCAGTTCTAACAGGATCGATCAATGAATGCAGCTGTATCTGCATCCGTGATTCCATGCAGTATTCAATCCGGAATAAGTAGCGATTATCTCAACGAGCTCAAGTCTAATTGTGTTGTATCCGATTGTTACAAACCTTATTTATCTCCCAAAATACACGATTAATTCAGATTTCCAGATTTCTCTTTACTTCTTAGCTAAAACACACAATTTATGTCCAAATAATTTTTTTTTGTAGAATGAACCCTTTCGGAGATATTCCTTCTTATTTGTGAGAGTTTTGGAAAACAAACTTTCGCCAAATGGAACATCGTTTTCATTTTTCAACCGAGCAAAGAGAATGGAATCTCAAAACTTTAAAGGATTTGACAATGGCACAAAGCCTACTTATTCCCATATTCCCCTTGTACCTGCGAGGAAATAAGCAGTAAGATAATTTGTACAAATGCAGCATTTTCTGGTCAAATGTTTACGATATATGTATGTATGTAGTATTGAAATCGCAATAGCCCAGATAAGTAGGTAGGTTGGATGGGAGACGTTGTATTGCAGTCCAGCATCTCTACTACGTAGTTGTACGATGTATGTATGTATGTCAGCATTACCCAACCGTCCACCGTTCATTGACCGGGAGTAGCAGAACGGCCGGCATCCCCCCACCAACCTAACGCTTACTCTTGTGGTGGACGTCAATGGGAGTAGTGGAGCTCCTGGAAATGTGACTCTGACCAACACCTTGGCCATAGTTACACGTCACTGAACTCAGCGGAGGTCCCGAGTTCGATTCACCCTGACCCTGGGTCAATGCTGGGCTGGTTTGGCTTTGCATCACTTCCCTTTCATTCCGTTTCTTTTCATGTTTCAGACGAGTGTAGTAAACTCCGGATAAGTATACTACACATGGACTCTACTGTTATCGCTCGCGCATGTAAACAACTGCAGGACGGTACAGCCTTATCACTGCAGCGCAACCCACAAGCATCAAACATAAACTGTGCATTCTGGAACTGCACTTAAACGCTTGCTTATACATACTGCTATTTATTAACTATAATATCGTCACAGAGTGCATCACACTGGGTTACAATGTACCTTCGTATATGATTAACTGTGAATATTCGACGCCTATCACTGAAGCACTTTTTTAACAGTGAAACACTTCTTTCTACGTCACGCGATGTCAGAAGTGCAAATGTAAACAATTCAATTCTGTCGTATGGTATGTTTCCTTCTTACTCGTTTTTTTAAAATTTCACATGATTACCAACAGAACCTTCTGGAATTTAGCTTCCACCTTTACGATACCTGGCACAAAAGGTATCCTATTAATTGAATTAGCTAAGTCTTCTACTATGATTATGCTCTTGGACATTTCCAAACCCGACTTTTCTAATTGTTTAATAGATTTGTATACGAACTAAAGATTTTCAGATAGTTGATGCGATATATTATGTACTACTCCTTGAGCTTGCATCTGCATACACTTGCAAGGCAATGTTCTGTAGTTCTGCGTTACGTTGTTTTCGACTCTTGCTTCTAGTGGAAGTTGTTTACACATTTGATGGCAGTGTTGTGCTTCTGACGTCATTCATATTCTGCGTCCAGGTAACCTGTATCACATCCCTCCGGCCTTTTAGACTCTAGGTTTCATGGCGTATGGTAGCAATGGGAAAAGACTCAAATCGCGTTCAATTCTGCATGGAAACGCAGTAACAGAACAAGTGGAAACCTCTAATATTTCCAGGATACTTTGAGACTGAGCTGAACAAATAAAGTTCTCACGTTGTATATTTTTATTTTCTCTTCTATGTACACTAAGCGGAAGTATTACATTCCACTCAAGAATACGATATCAACATTTCACCGGAAATACATGTTTTGGGATCCACCGAATCTTTAAGAAAAAAAAAAAAAAAAAAAAAAGCTCTGATGTGTTGCACTCACATGACTTTCTCTACTCTTGTACTAACCATTCTTACAAACTCTTATTCCTGTATCTTCTTCGTGTTAGTTGAGATAAACATTTGTACAAATTATCTCATTGCTTATTTCCTTGTAGATACAAGGGGAATGTGGCAATACAGTAGGCTTTGAGCGATAGTCAAATATTTTAAAACTTTAAAGTTCCGTTCTCTTTGCACACTTAACATAAAACAAGAATAACGTTGTTCCATTTGAAGTAAAGTTCTCCAAAACTGACACAAATGACAAAGAATTTCTCCGAAATCGTCCACTTTACAAAGAAATTTATTGGGAGATAAATTGTATGGTTTAGGAAGATCTACATCTTTTATACAGTAAGATTTTGTCTATCTCATGATTTACGAGTTATTGAAGTCATCCAGAGTAAACAGGACTACATGGGCTATAGCAGAAAATTG
>CM060969.1:134488221-134490721 GCA_030765045.1 Tenodera sinensis
ACCGCCACCACCACCACCACCACCGCATCCACCACCGCCACCACCACCGGCACCGCCACCACCACCGGCGTCACCACCACCGCCACCACCACCGCATCCACCACCGCCACCACCACCGCCACCACCGCATCCACCACCGCCACCACCACCACCACCACCACCGGCGTCACCACCACCGCCACCACCACCGCCACCACCACCGGCGTCACCACCACCGCCACCACCACCGCCACCACCACCACCACCACCACCGCCACCACCACCACCACCGCATCCACCACCGCCACCACCACCACCGCATCCACCACCGCCACCACCACCGCCACCACCACCACCGCCACCACCACCACCACCGCATCCACCACCGCCACCACCACCACCACCACCGCATCCACCACCGCCACCACCACCGGCACCGCCACCACCACCGGCGTCACCACCACCGCCACCACCACCGCATCCACCACCGCCACCACCACCGCCACCACCACCACCGGCGTCACCACCACCACCACCACCGCCATCACCGCCACCACCACCGCATCCACCACCACCACCACCACCACCACCGCATCCACCACCGCCACCATCACCGCCACCACCACCGCATCCACCACCACCACCGCCACCACCACCGCATCCACCACCGCCACCACCACCGCCACCACCACCACCGGCGTCACCACCACCACCACCACCGCCATCACCGCCATCACCACCGCATCCACCACCACCACCGCCACCACCACCGCATCCACCACCGCCACCACCACCGCCACCACCACCACCGGCGTCACCACCACCACCACCACCGCCATCACCGCCACCACCACCGCATCCACCACCACCACCACCACCACCACCACCGCCACCACCACCGCATCCACCACCGCCACCACCACCGCCACCACCACCACCACCACCGCATCCACCACCGCCACCACCACCGCATCCACCACCACCACCACCACCGCCACCACCACCACCGCATCCACCACCGCCACCACCACCGCCACCACCACCGCCACCACCGCCACCACCACCACCACCACCACCACCACCGCCACCACCACCGCATCCACCACCGCCACCACCACCGCATCCACCACCGCCACCACCACCGCCACCACCACCACCACCACCACCGCCACCACCACCGCATCCACCACCACCACCACCACCACCACCACCACCGCCACCACCACCACCACCGCATCCACCACCGCCACCACCACCGCATCCACCACCGCCACCACCACCGCCACCACCACCACCACCACCACCACCGCCACCACCACCGCATCCACCACCACCACCACCGCCACCACCACCACCACCACCGCATCCACCACCGCCACCACCACCGCCACCACCACCGGCGTCACCACCACCGCCACCACCACCGCCACCACCACCACCACCACCGCCACCACCACCGCATCCACCACCGCCACCACCACCGCATCCACCACCGCCACCACCACCGCATCCACCACCGCCACCACCACCGCCACCACCACCACCGGCGTCACCACCACCACCACCACCACCACCGCCATCACCGCCACCACCACCACCGGCACCGCCACCACCACCGGCGTCACCACCACCGCCACCACCACCGCCACCACCACCACCACCACCGCCACCACCACCGCATCCACCACCGCCACCACCACCGCATCCACCACCGCCACCACCACCGCCACCACCACCACCGGCGTCACCACCACCACCACCACCACCACCACCACCACCACCACCACCACCGCCACCACCACCACCACCACCACCGCCACCACCACCACCACCACCGGCGTCACCACCACCACCACCGCCACCACCACCACCACCACCGCCACCACCACCGCATCCACCACCGCCACCACCACCACCACCACCACCACCACCGCCACCACCACCACCACCACCACCGCCACCACCACCACCACCACCACCACCACCACCGCCACCACCACCACCGGCGTCACCACCACCACCACCACCACCGCCACCACCACCACCACCACCGCCACCACCACCGCATCCACCACCGCCACCACCACCGCCACCACCACCACCACCACCACCACCACCACCACCGCCACCACCACCACCGCCACCACCACCACCACCACCGCATCCACCACCGCCACCACAACCGCCACCACCACCACCGCCACCACCACCACCACCACCACCACCGCCACCACCACCACCACCACCACCACCGCCACCACCACCGCATCCACCACCGCATCCACCACCGCCACCACAACCGCCACCACCACCACCGCCACCACCACCACCACCACCGCATCCACCACCGCCACCACAACCGCCACCACCACCACCACCACCACCACCACCACCACCGCCACCACCACCACCGCCACCACCACCACCACCGCCACCACCACCGCCACCACCACCGCCACCACCACCGCCACCACCACCACCACCACCGCATCCACCACCACCACCACCACCACCGCCACCA
>CM060969.1:134495721-134708221 GCA_030765045.1 Tenodera sinensis
AAAACAGGAAGGAAACCCTTCTTCAACATTTACAGGTATGTATTCAGATGTACAGTGGGGTTCCCCGGGTTCTGTGTAATGCAAGCACACTCCGGCATGTATAATGATTAAGAAATCTGCAAGATTTAATTTGCTCTGGCCATACTCGGCCGAAGAGCTTAACCTAACCTTACTTCTTTATACACGTTCAATTGTAATAGCCACTTGCATATTGTTATCGTTTCTGCACTCTTCCCTTAAATGTATATGGTTATTTAAAAGTATATTATCCTTGTACTTGGAAAAATGACAAATTAAAATCACTTTGTCGCTTTATTGCTCAATGCTTATTTATGTCTGCTGTATTTTCCGGTCCAATTAATCTCAGTACTATGAACCGTTGTGTTTATTAACTCCCATAGCATAACGGGAACATTACATGCTCTCTAAGCAGTTGTCTTGAAACTGTCCAAAATACACGCTGAATTTCGCTTATATGTTTTAACTGCAGCCTTTGGATTTTGGTACGTGAAGCTACATTTTTGTTTCCTAATTGAAGCGATTATTTTAACTGTACGTTTATTGACCTTTCATTTGAACATGTAAAGTGTAAATGGTAGAAAGGAAATCGTTTCCCACCGCATCAGTGCTCTTCGAAACCTGGTTCTTCCTCTTGGAATACACAAGAACTTTACAGCTTTCTATGGCCCCAGGTTCAGAAAATACAATGAACATTTTAAGCCAAGGCATACGATTCCATTAACATCTTGCAGATTATCTCACACAATTACGCCTTTATCACACAGTATTTACAAAACTTAGAACACATTTACAGTTTCTGAAAGGCTTTCGATTTATGGTATATAATGCTCAATCCAGTCGTATTACAACTAAGAAGCATTATTCAATGGAGTGATGATTAATCATTAGTACTTCATTCATTACAATTAGTTAATGTTCCATTCTTAGGCTAACTGTAATCAGGCGGAAATGCCACTACAAAATGAAAGAGTAATATCCATGGTCTGTAGCTAATGGTCTATCCATACTCACATTCTCTAAAGGAAATAAAGAAAAGCTCTAAAATGCCAAACAATTAATGTGTTTTCATTTTTGAGGTTTATTTTACGATTTTTTAGTACAAAATAGGACAACAATATGCTGTTCTTACAACATATTTGTTTAAAATGATGATTTCAGAAGAGGGCCTGATCATGGTTTGCCTGGACCTATTTTCTGCTGGAGCAGAATCTGTGAGCAATACGCTGGGATTCTGTGTACTCTATATGGTGCTTTATCCAGAGGTGCAGAAAGCTGTGCAGGCTGAGCTGGATTCTGTTATAGGCAGAAACAGGAATCCTTCCTTGGAGGATAAAACAAGGTACATATATACACGATTAACACGTGATGTGCAAAGACTATACTTATAGGATATAGCGTCATAGTAATAGTAGATGTAGTAATATTTACAGAAAGAAAATTGTTGGACACCTCCACAATGTAATTCTCCGTAACAGTAAGTAATTAAAGCTATTGGAGATTGTGAAAGTCGATCATTCTCTACATATTCCACCCGCTGATATCAATTGGCTTGCTCCATAAATTAGGAGTGGTAGAGCTGTTGTGTATGTATCGCTCGTGGCACTTTAATTTTGTATATTTTAAGATTTTAATAAATGATATTTTAGTATATTATAATATACTACAACTACTATTACTATACTAATATTTTAATATAATAATAGTATTTTAATAAAATGTTTAATTTTTTTTTCTGGAAGATCCATTAACATCTTTTAACATATATTACGGAGATAGTTATTGCATAACTATATTTCATAAATAATAAGAAATCCAGTTAACAGCAGGTTTAAATTTTTATTATGAAATGAGTTCAAATCTCCTTCCATCCATACTAAGTTAAAACCATTACAATTATTCCTCATCTCTTTCGTGCTTGTCTCATATTTGTGTCCTGGTATGTAATTTTGCCTGCAATATGGTGTAAAAGGTTGAGAAATAAATCTTCGCCAATTCATAGTAGAAAATTGCAATAGTTCTCGGGCAATCTAACCTCAATTCAAATTGTAGTACACCCAGTATACCATGGCCTGTGCCCTTTCTCTTCTCTGTAACCATGACGTCTTTTACTTCTAACACATCTTTTCTTCCTAATGAGACTCGTGGAAATATATACCAAACCTATATTTAATATAACAATTGCTAAATTAATATTTGCATCTGCCATGTTTATTTCTCACGCTTATTACGTGAACTTTCACAAAAGTTGGGCTGTGGGACCGGCTTAAGTAAGTCGCATTAAGTTGGCCTTAAATAGTGTCACTCTCCTGTTAGTCTCGTCGCGTTAAGTCACGTTACGTAAAGTTCGTCATAATCTTGGCATTATACCCCTGAAGACTTACAAGTGAGCACCTGGGGTTATATTCCTGTTGAGGAACAGACAAACTGTATCAGAGTGGCCAGGATGGTATGAGAATGGGGAAGGAGGTATAAAACGAGGGCGAAATTGATGAGCAAAAAGTTGGTAGAATGAATGATGGTAAAAGATGGAAAACGTGCAAAAAACTAACCTAGATGCCACTTAGTCCACAACAAATCCCGCATGCGTTGGAACCTTGGTGATACAAGCAGATAGAGATTCTGCCATACTTAAATCCATAATCCTTTATCTTGGGTTACTCATAACCTTCATTTTTGTCATAGTGTAGTGCCCTGAGTTAACAAACTTACACATTCAGTATTTGCGATATTATTGCTTGTATATTTAATTTTGTTGTTATCCCATATTTTGCAGCTTGCCATACACAGAGGCCGTTTTAACGGAAGTCATACGAATAAACACAATTGCACCTGTAGCTCCTCCTCATAGCTGTACGAAGGAAACAACACTAAATGGTTACACAATTCCTAAGGTGAGTACGAATTGCACTATAGCACATTTCTTGAGAATCTAGTGTAGCTATAGTGTTTCAGCGTTTCTTTATCCCCAGGAGAATTGGAATCTAGAAGGAAAACCTAGGCAGTTACCAACATCGTGACAAGATACACAAGGTTAAGGAGTAATATCAATACACCACATATACTTTCAAGAGAATCAATAACTTCATACAGTTTTTGGACTAAAATTATTTAACGAGCCTCCAGCGCAGGCTAAGCGTAGTGTAGGAAGTAAATATATTTAAAATTAAGTTGAAACAATGACTCAAAAAAGTGTTTTATTTGCAAGCAAGAGTGAACTTGGGTTTGGACTGATTTTATGTTGTAGGTTATAACCTAATTCAGGATTTTTCCTAAATACTATATCATTGTACTCAAAATAATTTAATTTGATTGTAAGAAAAAGTCTAAACACATGACTCCTTTTACTATTTACAGTTTGGGATGTTTATTTTGAACCTACTTCAGGCATTTAGTACTGTTTGAGTTGGTTAAATGCAGAATAACATGATACAGCGAAATGCATAAGTGATAGGTAACACTGGAATGTGGAGAACGATTGTCAGTTGTTACTTTAGCAAGGCAAGGCCTTCTACTAGGTGTTCTGTGCCTTCTTGACCTGAACAGTTCCTAGTACTAGATTCCAGGGCTCAAGATAAAGTCTACGAGTAGTACCTCACTAGTGCCAACTCACTAGAGTTTTTCCCAATAGTAATAAAATCAACAAAAATGTGAAACTGGAATGTGTGCGATTTGTACCAAGGAGCTTATGAGAAAGAGCAATACCTTTAAAAACAGCTCGGCCACAGTTGCACTATAAGGGTTTGCTCTGGGTTTCTTTTATCTCTGATCAGCGTGTTCACTGGCAAATGTCCTATTGCAGTCGTTGTCAACACAACATTTCCGAGTGACCAAGAAGTTCTCCAATCGACTCAGCATCTTGGAATGGCTATTTGCTGCAAGAAAGGCTGTTCTAATAACGACATTTATAATGAAGCTAATTCTGCAAAGCTTTATATCAATTAACATTAAGCAAATGGAACAATACACTTTAGAAGGAATGATTTGTAGAACCTATATGAAAACAAGCGGTAGTAGGAAGAAAACGTAATATGAATATGACACATTAGATCTTTTTTTCTTTTCTCGTGATGCACTTCCAAAGTCATCATATAGGGGCCACGTTTTAAAGCTCTGACTATCGCATTACCCTACTGCATATATCTATGGCTAAAACAAAATGTATAAATGCGCAATGACAGTTTACCTCGATTAACAAGAGGTAGATAGAAGAGTGCGTTTTAAGAGTCACAATGATAATACGACCAGATTAATTAAAGGCAGAATAAAAGGAAAGTTTTTCACCAATATAGCAACAACGGGCATAGAAAATCGTGTGATCATTTGCTCTCCTTGTTGCAGAAATCAACACTCTTTATCAACATCTGGAGCTTGTTCCACGACAAAGAACATTGGGGAGACCCTGAAGTGTTCAGGCCAGAAAGATTCCTGTCGCCCGAAGGAAAGTTCATGAAGGATGATTGGATGATACCTTTTGGCATTGGAAAACGTGTGTGTTTGGGTGAAGGTCTTGCCCGAAGCACTACATTCCTATTTTTTACCATGCTTCTTCAGACATTCAGTTTCAGTCTACCAGAAGGTGAACCGAGGCCTTCCACTTTGTGTTTGTCTGGCTTCACCACTGCTCCACAACCATTCAAAGTGAAAATTACTAAAAGAAATTAAAACCAAATATTCAATGATCTTTTGTCCCTGAAACAATGTGGAATAATAACTCAGGAGGACATTATTATAGTAAATAAGTTTAAGATGAATTTTTGTGCCAACTGTAATGTTCATTAACTGTTATTTTTTTTATGATATAACACATAGTAGATGGCAGGGTTAGTAATGATAAAAGGTAATGTTTCACAAATATGTGCCCTGAAATATATTTGAACAGAAATAGTGTGACAGAACTTGACTTTGTTTTTACTCACAAAAGTATAAGTTTTGAATTTGCCTGAATGTAAAAAGACTTTAAAGCATATTTTAATACCAATTACACTATGCATTTCTTATTTTGCACACAAATGTATTGACTGACTGATTTTTCGTTATTAAATAAAATGCACATTTTTAATGAAACTGTATTATTGTTTTAACCAATCCTAATAGACTTGAGTGATTCCATTCATTATCCTTAAGACTAACATTCCCCACGCCTGTAGTAAGTCAGCGACACTTTCTGCAGGTAACTATGTACCCACATTGCAAATATACTACTGCGTGATCAATATGGAGCAGAACAGGCTTCAGTGTGAGCTGAACTGTTGTTAATTGGAGCGATACAGTGGATATTAATTAAAATGGATACTGGCATTCTGTTTTCCAAAAGCTACTCATTTATGA
Source organism: Tenodera sinensis (assembly GCA_030765045.1). Classification (NCBI taxonomy): domain Eukaryota; kingdom Metazoa; phylum Arthropoda; class Insecta; order Mantodea; family Mantidae; genus Tenodera; species Tenodera sinensis. The sequence continues at coordinate 134,501,071 of CM060969.1, forward strand.
TTCATACATCTGCAAAGAATCCCCCAATTTAACGCCCTGCAATTATCTCTCGGAGGGATTAATAGGCAAGGTTCACTAACTAAATCCACACAGCTTGGAGGAATTTAAAAATCACATTTGTCAAGTGATTGTTACCATTTGTGAGAGAGAACTATACCTTTAATACCCAGTTTCCTAAACAGGTACCAGAAATGCTTGAACGACAAAGGAAAGCACTTCCAATATATCTTGTCTTCATATATGTGAGTACTCTTATTTTTAAGCTTTTACTTCTTGCTTGTTAGAAATAACATACGACAAACTGTAGTATACTTTGTTCAGTGTTTTGAGACAGTGGAAGTGGGAAATAAGGACATCGCATGGCCGGCACGTGTATAGGAACCAAAACAGCACATGCAGAGTTGCAAGGTTTGTGTCGTTCAGACACGAGAAGTGGCGCACAACAGAAATTGCACAAAACTCTTATAAAACCTCATATTTATAAACCTGTATAAATATGTGGTGGCCGTGGGAAACAGGTAGTGCATCTGTTACTTATAAAGCAAATTCCTCGCCCATAGGACGTGGAAAACCAGTACATAAGCAGACGGCACACATTATTCATAATGTGCACAATTACTTTAAAGAAGGGAACGAAAAGTCTGACTTGCCGAGTGTCGACTGAGGAAATAGGCTTGCAGATTGGTATACAAGTATATACTGAGGAGATGGGCTATAATAAGCTCACATAGGCTACACCGGATCTGTATATAAGTATAGGCTGAGGAGATAGGCTCACATAGCCTACACCAGATCTGTATATAAATATAGGCTGAGGAGATAGGCTAGTATAGGCTCACATACGCTATACCAGATCTGTATATAAGTATAGGCTGAGGAGATAGGCTAGTATAGTCTCACATAGGCTACACCAGATCTGTATATAAGTATAGACTGAGGAGATAGGCTAGTATAGGCTCACATAGCCTACACCAGATCTGTATATAAGTATAGGCTGAGGAGATAGGCTAGTATAGTCTCACATAGGCTACACCAGATCTATATAAGTATAGGCTGGGGAGATAGGCTAGTATAGGCTCACATAGCCTACACCAGATAGGCTAGTATAGGCTCACATAGCCTACACCAGAGAGGCTAGTATAGGCTCGCATAGCCTACACCAGAGAGGCTAGTATAGGCTCACATAGGCTACACCAGATCTGTATATAAGTATAGGCTGAGGAGATAGGCTAGTATAGTCTCACATAGGCTACACCAGATCTGTTTATAAGTATAGGCTGGGGAGATAGGCTAGTATAGGCTCACATAGGCTACACCAGATAGGCTAGTATAGGCTCGCATAGCCTACACCAGATAGGCTAGTATAGGCTCACATAGGCTACACCAGATCTGTATATAAGTATAGGCTAGTATAGGCTCACATAGGCTACACCAGATCTGTTTATAAGTATAGGCTGAGGAGATAGGCTAGTATAGTCTCACATAGGCTACACCAGATCTGTTTATAAGTATAGGCTGGGGAGATAGGCTAGTATAGGCTCACATAGGCTACACCAGATAGGCTAGTATAGGCTCGCATAGCCTACACCAGATAGGCTAGTATAGGCTCACATAGGCTACACCAGATCTGTATATAAGTATAGGCTAGTATAGGCTCACATAGCCTACACCAGATCTGTTTATAAGTATAGGCTGGGGAGATAGGCTAGTATAGGCTCACATAGCCTACACCAGATAGGCTAGTATAGGCTCACATAGCCTACACCAGATAGGCTAGTATAGGCTCACATAGCCTACACCAGATAGGCTAGTATAGGCTCACATAGCCTACACCAGATAGGCTAGTGTAGGCTCACATAGCCTACACCAGATAGGCTAGTATAGGCTCGCATAGCCTACACCAGATAGGCTAGTATAGGCTCACATAGGCTACACCAGCTCTGATTATAAGTATAGGCTAGTATAGGCTCCCATAGCCTACACCAGATAGGCTAGTATAGGCTCACATAGCCTACACCAGATAGGCTAGTATAGGCTCACATAGCCTACACCAGATAGGCTCACATAGCCTACACCAGATAGGCTAGTATAGGCTCATATAGCCTACACCAGATAGGCTAGTATAGGCCCACATAGCCTACACCAGATCTGTATATAAGTATAGGCTGAGGAGATAGGCTAGTATAGGCTGAGGAGATAGGCTAGTATAGGCTCACATAGCCTACACCAGATCTGTTTATAAGTATAGGCTGGGGAGATAGGCTAGTATAGGCTGAGGAGATAGGCTAGTATAGGCTGAGGAGATAGGCTAGTATAGGCTGAGGAGATAGGCTAGTATAGGCTCACATAGCCTACACCAGATCTGTTTATAAGTATAGGCTGGGGAGATAGGCTAGTATAGGCTGAGGAGATAGGCTAGTATAGGCTCACATAGCCTACACCAGATCTGTTTATAAGTATAGGCTGGGGAGATAGGCTAGTATAGGCTGAGGAGATAGGCTAGTATAGGCTGAGGAGATAGGCTAGTATAGGCTGAGGAGATAGGCTAGTATAGGCTCACATAGCCTACACCAGATCTGTTTATAAGTATAGGCTGGGGAGATAGGCTAGTATAGGCTGAGGAGATAGGCTAGTATAGGCTCACATAGCCTACACCAGATAGGCTAGTATAGGCTCACATAGCCTACACCAGATAGGCTAGTATAGGCTCACATAGCCTACACCAGATAGGCTAGTATAGGCTCACATAGCCTACACCAGATAGGCTAGTATAGGCTCACATAGCCTACACCAGATAGGCTAGTATAGGCTCACATAGCCTACACCAGATAGGCTAGTATAGGCTCACATAGCCTACACCAGATCTGTATATAAGTATAGGCTGAGGAGATAGGCTAGTATAGGCTCACATAGCCTACACCAGATCTGTATATAAGTATAGGCTGAGGAGATAGGCTAGTATAGGCTCACATAGGCTACACCAGATCTGTATATAAGTATAGGCTGAGGAGATAGGCTAGTATAGGCTGAGATAGGCTAGTATAGGCTCACATAGCCTACACCAGATCTGTTTATAAGTATAGGCTACACCAGATAGGCTAGTATAGGCTGAGGAGATAGGCTAGTATAGGCTCACATAGCCTACACCAGATCTGTTTATAAGTATAGGCTACACCAGATAGGCTAGTATAGGCTGAGGAGATAGGCTAGTATAGGCTCACATAGCCTACACCAGATCTGTTTATAAGTATAGGCTACACGAGATAGGCTAGTATAGGCTGAGGGGATAGGCTAGTATAGGCTCACATAGCCTACACCAGATCTGTTTATAAGTATAGGCTACACGAGATAGGCTAGTATAGGCTGAGGGGATAGGCTAGTATAGGCTCACATAGCCTACACCAGATCTGTTTATAAGTATAGGCTGATTTATTTTATTAATGTATCTTTATTAAGGAAATAAAACTGTGATACAGATGTAAAACTTCTAAAACACCATATATGCTCTCAGTGGTAAATGTTCAAGAAATAAAATATATATAAATGCACAAGTTTTTCACTTTGGTCTGTATTCTGGAATGTTATGATGGAGCACTGCATAGTAACGAGCTCAATCTAGAGGTCGCAATCTCCCTCTTCACCAATCGCAGCAAAAGCTGAAACAAATGTACATCAAAGTTATTATTTTAATAAACCGAGATGGAGCAGGTGCTGGAGTCACATGTCACCTCTTTTCCTATTACAAATCTTTAAGTTATGGAACTACAAACTTTGATGGAGAACTTGAAGCAATTCGAATGGCCCTACAAAATCTTTTGTACAGAATTTCACATTTTCAGCAAGCAGTTATTCTCTCAGATTCCAGGGCAGGAATTATAGCAATTGCTTCCAAGTTGTCGCCAAAAAACCAAACAATTATAGAATGTTGGAAAATCCTTACCCATCTAACAGCACTTCAAAAACACCTAGTCTTCCAATGGATACCAGCTCACTGTGGACTGAGTGGTAATGAGAAAGCTGATCTTCTTGTTAAAAAAGGGTTATAGGGTTATAGTTAATCTGCCATTTTATGCAGCTAAAAGATTAGTCAACTCTGAATTCAAAATATTACTATGAAGAATCAAAAAATAAAAGATGGAAACTACCAAACATTCAAACAGTAATTCCTGAGTATCCTCGAAAAGCAGCAGTTGCAACCTTCAGGTTGATTACAGGACATGATTGTCTGGCAAAACATTTAAACAGAGTTGGGATATATTCTTCACCACTCTGTCCTCTATGTGATCTGCAAGAGGAAATGGACCGAGACCACCTTCAAATATGCCCGGCCACTTCTAGTGCCCTTCCCATCCATCAGTGAAAAATATTGGAGAGCAAGAGGATTAAGGACTTCATTGTCAGAAATCCAGCATTAGCTAACAACAATATGTTCTATTGAGTGATTTCATACAGATTATATTAATTGTAAAGGCTAAGGTGAAATCAAATAAAACTTATTATAAATTTGTGCATGATTATTCAAAGCTTGAAATTATGGTTGGTAGATGATCTTTAAGGTATATTTTTGTATGTATCATAAAGTCAACCCTCTTGGGGAGAGATAGAGAACCAATAGCTTTCAGCTCATGTAAGGGTCCCTCTTTGGGACTGACTCCTCCCAGAATATAAAAGTGCAGCACTATTAAAATAATTCTGGGGTTTGAATAAACATGCTTAATAATTTAAACAAGGAAAATTGAAGCTATTAACAGTGAAGCAACAAGATTCTAAAGTAAGAACAAATTAACTAAAAACTTCACTTATCTTAGTAATATTGCAAGTTCTTTGGTGCAAAGCTGACAATTTTTCGAGTTGATTCCAACTCATTCTCAAAGCTATACAAACACATTCGTAATTGGTAACAAATTTGTTTGTATAGCTTTGAGAATGAGTTGGACTCAACTCGAAAGTTTAGTCAGCTTTGCACCAAAGAACTTGTAATATTACTAAGTGAAGTTTTTAGTTTCTAATTTTGTTCTTACTTTAGAATCTTGTTGCTTCACTGTTAATAGCTTCAATTTCCTTAATGCCAGATGCTTATTAATTGAAGAACTTGCAGCAATTACTAAAATAACTGAAGCATTTATTCTTTAAGTTTGTTATTTTAGATTCTGTTGCTTCACTGTTAACAGTTTCAGTTTAGCAAAATGATTGTTTCAAACAAGCGTGATAATATAAAATGAATATATCTTACTATGAGAGCCAAGACATTGGCCGTCATCAGCATGTAAAATACATATTCCCATCCTTGGGTTGCCACAAATCCTGCTAATAGTGGGCCAACAGCAGCACCTGAAATTAAGAAACAGCCTTGTGTAAGAATGAGATACAGAGGGGTTATTGTACCTACACCCCCAAGGGGCACCTCTGGGAGGATGAGGTGAGGGGAGACACCAGGAAACCAGATATTGATACAGGTTTGACAACACCTTGTAGTCTTTAGGTCTTCTGGGGGGGTCCAATGCCCCCAGATCCCACGGACAACAAGCTGCACTTAACGTCTTCGCTGACACTTGCGATCACGAAGGATGAATCAAATGATTAAGGGGAGATTGTACTGCATTAACCGCCAATGTTAAATTCATCACTTTTAGGTACTATTATTTCAGAAACTATATAAGATAGAAGTTTGAAATTTTGAGGGGTCTTTTTTAAGATGTGTGTATGCAGCAGGCTAAAAATATTAAGATTTTTCTATGTAGTTGCTGAGAAATAATTTTTTCTCATAGTTCCAATTTGCTTCATTAAATTTACTTACAAAACATTTTTTAATATTAAATTCTTTTCTTACTTCATCAATTTGTTAAGCCTGTTGTTTAGAGGATAGTAATGTTTATGTTGCGTAAAAATTTCACAATAGTTTCTGAGAAAAGTGCACCAATGTCACTAAAAACTGCAATTCCAGGAAAAATGCAGTAAAATTTACGTTCTATTTCATACCTATATGAAGACTTAGAAGCTTCTACATGCTTAATTAGGTTTTTGCATTTATTTTTGCGATTCGTCTCTCTCTCTCACTCCCCCTCTATCTTTCCCCTTTATGTCTCTCTTAATTTCTCTCCCTCTATCTCTTTTTCTCTCTCAGAGGCATGAAAGAATCATATTGGTTTAGAGCTATATAATCTCTCAATAAACTGATATTGGTACACCAGTTATAACACTATAAGCGCAACATTTAGAGTTCATAACTATAGCATCAGCAGAACCAGAGACAAGAACATGTTAATCTTGAGTCATGAGTGCAGAAAAAGGGGTGTAACCAGTACATGCAGTGTGACAGACAATACGGCCTTAGAATCTCAAATTCAAAAAAAATCTGTTATATTCTTATTATAGATATAGTAAACTATTTAAAAATGATTAAAACAAAAAATCCAAAATTTTGTCAAAATTCAAGTCCAATCTCCCCTTAATGAAACAAAATGGAAGGGCAGGAAATTTGGGCAATTTAATTATCCTTCCCAGCATTTTCCCCTGGCGACTCGGGAAAAAACCCCTAAAAAATGCACGGGTCAGGAAGGTCGGCCTTAGGAATTGAACCCACAACCTCCAGGATGTGAGTCTCACATGTTACTGCGGAGTCATCTCACTCAGTGAATAAAACTAATCAGCATAGAAACAACTGCCTCGTACTAAGCAAACTCAGGTGTTTAAGGTACTATTTAAATTTAGAAACTTAAGCAAGTATTAACAGTTTTAAAACTTTGTATTTAGTTGAATGTCCTTGAACCACTGAGGTCAAGGCTGTGTTTGTTACTGCGGGAAGGAGGCATCTATACAACACAACACAACATACCCACTGAACCAGTTCCATCGATGATGGCTGTAACTGTAGCTAAAGCCTTCGCATTTCCGTCTAGTGAGGAATGTGTGCCCAGCTCAGCAGAAACAGCCGTTGTTATCAATGCGTAAGGGCCGTTCACCAGAAGTCCAACAACAAACAATAGTACTACATTGATTCCCAGGCTGTTGCTCCCAATAACTTCATACAGAAACAGCTGCAAGTACATAAAACAATGCTATTCAGGTCTAATATGGACTTTCACAACTTAATCTGTTAAAAGTGCACATTACAAAAATACTGCTAAATAATTAAAAGTTAGTTGTTGTTAGCTAATGCTGGATTCCTGACAATGAAGTCATCAATCCTCTTGCTCTCCAATATTTTTCACTGATGGATGAGAAGGGCGCTAAGAATATATTCCCAATATATCCCAATTCTGTTCAAATGTTTTGCCAGACAATCATGTACAAAATGTATGTTAAACCAAACCTCTTGTACTGTTCTGAAGCTTTAATAACGGCAGCAAATGCTAACATCAATAAACTTGACCAAATACAAAATCAGGCTCTTCGCCTAATCACTGGAGCAGTTAAATCCACACCTATTGATGCCATGCTTGCCTTAACACGGACCCCATCAATAACAACAAAAATAGAAGAACAAGCATTGCTCCAACACGAGAAAATGTTACGACTGCCAAACTCTAAATGGACAGAAGAGAACCTCCCCCCTTCAATCCTTAAAACTCATAGTAGTTTCCTAGAAAAGGTAACACAGATTAAATCCAAATTGAACATTACTAACACCAGAGAAAATCTACTTATAAGAGAAAATCCATTGGAATTATTGCAACCTACCTTCAGTTTGGAATTAATAGAGGAAATAAGTAAATCAGACACACCAAAAGAAATACAAAAACTTCTAGCTCTGGAAACAATCAATACTAGGTATCCCACAGAAGAATGGCTGCACATATATACTGACGGATCCACCACGGAAAACCTTACTGCAGCTGGAGTTACGTGTTCACATTTTTCCTTTTATCATTCTGTTGGCAGAGACACAACAAATTACGATGGAGAAATAGAGGCTATATACATTGCTCTCCGACAATTATTAAATCTTCCCTTAAATAAATTTAACAAGGCAGTAATTCTTTCAGATTCTAAAGCTGCAATTCAGGGAATATGTTCAAATACTACAAAGAAGTCAACAAAAATTAGAGAATGCTACAAAATGTTAACACAACTCCAAAAAGTTAATAAGACTGTTCATCTCCAATGGATTCCAGCACACTGTGGAGTCATGGGGAACGAAGCTGCAGACTCACTTGCAAAGAAAGCCACAACAATAACACAAAAGTCTAAATTCAATTTCTCATATTCCTCAATAAAACGCTTGATCATTAAAAAATTTTCTCATTCATACCTACAAGAAATAGAAACAAATGCCAAAGATAAAAAATGGATTACACTACTTTCCAACCCAGATATAATCCCCTAGAGACCAAGGAAAACAGCGGTTGCAGCCTTCCGACTATTGACAAATCATGACTGCTTAGCAAGTCATCTCTACAGAATTGGTATCTCAGCCTCACCAATATGTGTCCTGTGTAATGATCCAGCAGAAATGAACGAAGACCACTTGAAGACCTGTGAAGCATTAAGATCAGAAGAAACTACAGTTCAAAAGTATTGGAAAGCATGAATGCTAATGGCTTCATTGCCAGATGCAAGGCACTAGAAAACAACAACAACAACAAATGTCCTGTAATCAACCTGAAGGTTCCAACTGCCATTTTTTGAGGATACTCGGGAATTACTTTTTGAATGTTTGGTAGTTCCCATCTTTTATTTTTTGATTTTTCATAGTAATATTTTGCAATAATTCTTTTGAGTTCAGAGTTGACTAATCTTTTAGTTGCATCAAATGGTAGATTAACTATAGATTTCTGCACACTGCTGGTACCCTTTTTTGCAAGAAAATCAGCTTTCTCATTACCACTCAGTCCACAGTGAACCGGTATCCATCGGAAGACTAGGTGTTTTTGAAGTGCTGTTAGATGGGTAAGGATTTTCCAACATTCTATAATTACTGCCCTGGAATCTGAGAAAATAACTACTTGATGAAAATGTGAAATTCTATACAAAAGATTTTGTAGGGCCATTCGAATTGCTTCAATTTCTCCATCAAAGCTAGTAGTTACATAACTTAAAGATTTGTAATAGTAAAAGAGGTGACATGTGACTCCAGCACCTGCTCCATCTTGGTTTGATATCAATGATCCATCAGTATAAATATGGAGCCATTCATGTTCTGGAAATCTAGTATGGATTGTCTCTAATGCAATAATTTTAGAACACTAGTTGGAGTATCACTTTTTTTAACTTCTTCTGTCAGGTGTAAATAATATGTGATGTCTAATATTTGTGTTGGATTGACTTTAGATATGAAGTTTTCCTTTGAATTAGGAAGGTATACATTCTTCTTGATGTCTTGAATTTTGGAAAGAAAGCTCTCCTGAGTCTTTAGTGTATGTGTAAAATTTCCCTTGTGCCATGTATTGAATGGGAGTTTGATCAACTTTTCGTGTTGGATAAGAGCTGTTTTTTCTATTTCATATTCAATGGGATATTGGTTGGTTAGTATTTCCATAGCTGCTATTGGTGTGGTTTTGATAGCACCTGTAATTAATCTCAGACTTTGGTTTTGAAAGATTTGAATTTTTTTTTGTATTTGCTGTAACAAGAACTTCACTTCAGTAACTAAATAATGGCTTTATATATACATTGTATGTTGTGTTAAGAGTTGCTCTGGAACATCCCCACTTCTTTCCTGTTAAGGTGTTTCAACAGTGAAAGGTGCCTCTCTGCTCTTTGTATTACATGGATCAAATAAATAGAAAATGTAAGTTTAGTATCAAATGTAACTCCCAAATACAAAAAATGTAAATCTTGTTAAAACACAATTTATGTCCAAATGCATTTTTTGTGAGGTAAACAATTTTGAACACCTTTCTTTTTATTTATGTGAGCTTTGTAATACTTATATTTTTCTCAAATGGAAGGTTGTTATTCACTTTTTATGTCTTGGCCATGCAAAGAGAACAGAATTTCAAAGCCTTTGTATAGTGACCAGGTTTAAAAGATTTGATTATTGCTCAAAGCCTACTGTATTCCCCTTGCACCTACAACAACATTTCTGCAAATATTTATCTCCACTAACATGAATAAAATAGAGGAATAAGAGTTTGTAACAATTGTTAGAGAAAGTCATGTGAGTGCAACACTAATTTGAATTATCCAAGTTTGATTGTATTATTAAATTTTAATTTTAGAATTGAAACTATTTTACTCTAGATCAGTGCTCTCCAACTTCCATATGTACTTGCGTACATTTAACTCATGTATAAGGGAGTGCGGGCACCATCACAACTGTCTGACTCACTTATATAGCCGAGACGAATTACCAATGAATTTTCTGGAATATACACGTTTCTCAAAGCTTCTCCTAAAGCGACTTTGTCCCCAATTCCCGAAAATAACTATCTGAGAAAAGTGAAATTTATGCACGGAGGGAGTATCATTGAATCTGTCTGTCTTGTATAGGGCAAAATGTTTTATGACACAAGAGCGACATGGCTGCTTGAAATAATAAAAGCAGTGTTACGGCAAGTACCCTTCTTTTGAGAGGACAAACGGAAAACACTGATTAGGCAAGTAATGAATACAGCTTTAGGTGTACAAAAACATACTGCATGGTGTGTACTGGGAAGATATTCGGAAGGAAACAGTTTTGTCTTGAAATTTGAATTAATTTTAGAAATCATCGGAGTAAACATTTACTTATTAAGGGCAACACAAAAATAATCACAAGTACCAAGGCACCTGCGGGACAACACCGCTCTACATGTTCTTGAACTTCAAGCCAAGTGAATTGTTGGTGGAACAGTCACATTTCCCATAGCGTTAGTGTTCTAGCAACAATTCACTTGGCTGGAAGCATGAGAACATACGCTTCAACACGGACCATTGTATACAGATCAGAACTAGAACGTACCATGGGTGTGGCAAGCAGCAGCATACTGGCACACGTCGTGGCACTCATTCCAGAATAATCACTTAGAACACCTGCTGCAATTGCTCCCAAAATGCCTCCTACATCAAACAGGGTTGATAAGTCTGCACTTTTAGTTGGGCTTAGCGTTGCTGAAAACAAATATAAACTATGTCATGTACATATTAATTCGGCTTTCTAACAGTTATAATTTTATACTTACCTTTAGCTATGAAGCTTTCAATATAGCAGTCTCATTTATTTGATATTTATCAATCCAACATTACATATTATCTGACCTTCCACTGTCTCTGGATGTGGGGCTGCAACTTTGCAACAAATCATGGTCTGGATGGATATTTACCTTTCTTAGGGCCTGTATTACGATCTCCGGTTAAGGTTTCAGTTAACAGTTAACTTGAAGTTACACCCAAATGTCAGCATTATGACCTTCGGTTAAGGGCTAACTGAGAGCTATTTCTGGAGGTACACTAACCGCAATCTCAAGTAGCAGTTAGCATGTTAACTTGGAGTTTACTCGTGTTTCATACACCAAAATGACGTACCTTGAACCACAATTGTATGTAGACAGCAATTCTGAAGATGAAATGCTGGCTCAGTATTTATTTAATAGAAGAAGAGCGCAGAGATTCAGAATGCGCAAAGATAATTTTGAAGAATGGAACAAGGAAGATTTCCAAAAAAGATATGTTATCAAAAGCTACTGCATCTGGAATTTTAGCAGTAATAAGCCACTGAATCAAATTTACGACAGAAAGGCACTTTTCAGCACATATATAACATTATACCAGCATAGTTGCATATTTCTGACAGTCTTAAAATGAAACAAAGTAAACCAACATAAGTTGTAGGTATAGGTTGCACGTTTGTTCTTGACGAATGACCTTAAGCACAAATCCAGTGAGATTGCCTAGCCTTAATAAACAGGTCGGCATATATAGAAACTGATTATCCGGGCTTGTGGGCCGTGGTCTAGTCAGGAAACTCCTTCCAGACGTTTCGTCTGAAGCTACGTCGAACATCCTCAGTGGCGTTGCCTTAACACTCTCTTAGTCACTCATCAGTCATTGCCGATTGAGCGATTTTAGGTTGTGCAATGTGTACAAAACTCCAAACCATCATTACAAGCACTGTTCACATATCTGTGATGTGCTTAACCTAAATGATTGCTTCACCCACGAGATAGCGTTGCAAACACAGCAAAAGCCTAGAGAAAATGTTACCAACTGCTCATAGTCCTCAGGATAACAAACCTATGGTCAAAATAAATTTGTAACACGAGGCACCGAGCCTAATCTTCAGTTAGAGATAACCAAAAGGTAACAAACCATGGCTAGTAACCGGAGATCATAATACAGGACCTTAGACAATAAAATTATGAGAAATGAAAATAGACTATCCTATGGAATGCACAGAAAGCCTACTCACACAACTACATCAAATGAACAGCTTTAACCCAAAACAACATCAACATACAATTTTCAACAGCTGATACACCAATTAATTTTCCACTATGCAAAGATGAATATGACAAATATAAGCAAATCGCCAAAACACTTAACAACGGTTTCAATGAAAAATTAAGTACACAAAAGTTCAAAAACAAGAAAGAAATTAAGATCACAAGTTTCGGAAGGTTTTCTCTAAATACAACATAATTCTAGCTCCACTGAATAGGTTCAACTTGATGAATCTGTTGGAAAAACCTCAAAACCTGGGATCTACAGGATAAACTGCCAGGACTGCAATAGAGTGTACGTCTATACCAAAGAACATAACCAGAACATTAAATATAAACAGATACAGAAATCAGCAGTTGGAGCACACTTCTGGGAACCCACCACGAAACACACAAATTCCAAACTGTTAAAAGAAACAAGTCATCTGCTAGAACTTGCCATATGGGAGATTTTCATTAAAAAATATAGCCATAGAATTATGAACTTTGAAATCCGTCTCCTGACATCTATACAAAGTTATTCATTCCATCTGCAGGAATCAAAGGGGTGAATACACTGATACTGCCAGTCGATTCACAGCAAATGATGGACGTGAAAGCTTTTGAAACATCTTCACTTAATTTACAGTGTAAGTGAAGTAGAAGTGTTCCGGAACTCAACTCACAACAATTCATTAAAACCTGCATTCACTGTTACAAAGCTTCAAAAACCACAACTGAATAAATTATTGCTGGTCAATTGCGATGGTAACATCAAGCACAACAGTTGAGCCTTGCAGGATTTCCCATAACCAGAGCTATAACTGTATAACCTGAAATTAAATACACTGAGCAACAAGAAGAAGCTTCTGGAATTAACATGATCCAAAAATAGCAGCATTTGGCAGTGAAGAAAAAGGAAATGATCAGGAAAGCAGAGTGCCATCAAAAAATTATTAAATTATCACACAACTGAACATTTTTAAATGTATGTATTTAACTTCAGGCAAATTAGTAACTGTAAGTTCATTTTTCAGTTACTTTCTGCTGTTGTGAAACACGATTATTATGTTCATAATGTGCAACATTATATACACAAGTACAGGCTACGAGCAGTACAAAGCACAAGTTGTGGTAAGAGGAGTGGAGTAGGTGATGGAGAACAGGTCCTCTTACCCAGAATTTCTACAGTCTGCACTTGTCTAGCATAATTTGATATTTAACCTCTTGAGCGCTGGCCATTTAAAGCCTCCGCGGGCCGAGAACTGCTAACCAATATCCAACGCCGGGCATTTAAATTGTTAAATGCACTAAAAGTGCTTCGTAAATACACAGCTGTATTTTGCGTAAATATTAAGTTAGTTTAATGAAACAAAAACCGGTATAAAACTTTTATATGCAGTATACATGTACGTCATCAGCAAAGTAGAGCTGCTTTAACAAATCGTTGAAATGGCACTATTTTGTTTCACTGTGGTGAAAAGTTAACTTTCCTCTGTCGAACGCATCTAATATAAGTTCTCTGAAAGAAACAGTAGTCGACCCATTGTATGTGTGGCCCTTGCATCAGCAAAACAAAGCATAGTGTGAAATAAAGCACTAGTGTATGCTTGGTCTATGAGTTATCAGAATAAAGCATGTTTGCAACTTTTGCTTACGCGTGTTTCTAAATTTGGATAGCAGGCTCCGTTTGTTTCTTTTGAAATACATACATATACTTTCCTGCTTGTAGCTGAAGTGAGAAGTGGTATAGAATGGTATTTTTGCACCAATTGGATATAACCATATACAATTGTTTGGTAATTTGGAGAGCTTTAAACCAACACAAGACAATGACCTACCTGCACTTCTGACTATCAATAGCCCGCAGCCTAATTGAACAATACCACATTGAGGGGTCTCTTCATACTGGGGATAGAAAATCCAGAACCCCTGCACCCCTCAGACTTCAAGGAAAACATTATCCTAAAAGAATACTGCCAAAAGCAAACAAGTCCCGTCTATCTCGAAAGTGTTTCGTGTGCCGCAAGAAGGGAATTTGCAAATGTAGAGATGTGCCCTTGTGTGTTTATCCCTGTTTTGAGGCACATCACTGCAGAACGAACATATTAAGTTAAGCCAGTAGGCTTTACTTAAATGTTTCATAAAGGGAAAATTAAAATGAGTTAGATAAGGAATAAATAAGAGTTAAATGCACAAATGCACAGGACGTGTATACACGCCCATAAAGCTCATCCGTCATTTTAAATGGACGTGATTTCACGTCCATAGCGCTCAAGAGGTTAATAGGCTTTTTCTCAACACCTTCCAGCCCATTTATGTCAGATAAGAAATACTCTACTGTATACATGTATGCAGAGGGTTCTTCATTTAAAACCTAACGGAACACATGACATTTTGCCTCTCCCACACCTTGCTGTATTCCCCCGCTACGGCTGCCGTTGTGCATGCGGCTAGTCAGTACAGGAGCTCTGAAAATCCACTTCATGTTCAAGAAATCCTGCACTATGACTGGACAGCTGGAGTTTGATGTGCTAGACGCATAATCGGTCCAATATTCTACGAGCACACTATAAATGCAGAGAGGTACCAAAATGACATTTTGACCCCGTTTTATCATGGAGTGACAGAAGAAGGACGGTTTCAACAAGATTCTGCTACTGCCCATATAGTCCATGAAGGGAAGTGTTTGAAGACAGTCTCACTCCCCCGATCTAACACTGTGTGGGGTAGTAACTTGAAAGACAAATTCTCATACATTGGAACAACTAAAACAAAATATTAAGAAATGAAATCGGAAACATTACAGTGGCCCAACTTAATCAGAATGTGTTTGTTTAGCCTCGCGAGGGTGGACGACATTTGCAGCATCTTCTATAAGGTAAGAGTTTTGTACATGCGGAGTTTATGTAGGAGCAAAGCCGACTGTGGCACACGCAATCGCGCACAGGCGAAATGCCATGCACCCGTTAGGTTTTAAATGAAGAACCTGCATTAAGGAGGACAAAATAATTGAGTTACTCAAGGATTTTAAACTGAAAAGATCACATAGTGAGCATTATTAGGATGTACTGACACTTTTTTTATGAAATATGAAAATGGTTAGCATACAAAAATCATTAATGGCACTAGGCCTAGTCAGTATCTTGTGTGTCTGCATAAACAATTATGAACATTACAATTTTAACATTTATATTTATAGATGATTATATTAAAGCACTCAATACCTACCTACTAGCTCTTAAAAGGAAATAAAGGAAGGGAATTTCTTTGGCATCAGTCTCTTATCACTGTCATTAAGATAAGAGGGATGGTAGGAAGGGGGAAAGCAGCTATACCTGCTCTGTCTGCAGCAGTCATTTGTTTTAAACTGGCAAGCTTATGTTGCTGCTTTTTCCTGTAAAATATACATAAGAGATAACTGCAGTTGTATATGGTGGTTAATATACTACAGTCCATTCCAAACCAAGGTTCCCTGCACGTAATTTGGCTTGTCATGAAACTATGACATACTCTTACGCCAATTTGAAGCCATCAAATTCCTTGGCATCTGGGTACAAAGCAATATGAAGTGGGACATTCACATTAATGCAATAAACAAAACACTTATTTGCTGTGCTACATGATTAGAGTTATAAAGACTTGTACACGTAAACAAACAGTTAGGGAGCACACTTTGTGCATGTTCACTCATTATTGAGACATACCACAGAATCATGGAAAGCATTAGTCCAAAATTATCCTACAAACCTCTGTTTACAAAATTACGTATCCTTCCACTTCCCTGCATTTATATTCAAAAAACAATTGTGTTTATATTTAAGAACATTAACACCATTGACACATCATTTGCAATGAATAACACAGTACATAAACACTCAAAAAAACACACAGCAGCATGTGACCAATCACAATGCCTTACTCTATCACAACAGTATTCTACACTCGGGCACTAAATTGTATATAGCCTGCCAAGCTGCCTACATCAAAGCAATAAAACCAGTAAATGAGTCTCAAGGCATATCTAACTAACCACATCGACGATTATCTCAAATATAAGCGTTAGCCATAAAGCTTCGGCTGGAAATGTATGTTTTTGTTATTTTCTTTTTATCTCAAAGTTTGTAATGCTAATCTTGACATGTCATCAAGCTACGAGCATTAGCTCAACAACGTAAATGATGTTGTTAGCTAATGTTGGATTTCTGACAATGAAGTCATTAATCCTCTTGCTCTCCAATATTTTTCAAAGATGGATGGGAAGGATGCTAGAGGTGGCCGGGCATATTTGAAGGTGGTCTCGACCCATTTCCTCTTTTGAATGTTTCGTAGTTTCCATCTTTTATTACTTTCTCTACTGGTAGGGAAAGTATTGTATTCCACCCAAAAATTCAATGTCAAGATTTCACCGGAAACATATGTTTTGAGGCCCCCTGAATCCAAAATAAGCATTTTTAGAAAAAGGTCCGTGTGTGTGCCTATGGACAGCATAACTCACAAACGTAAAGTCGGTTAAAAACCAAAGTTGGTATTTAAGTTTAATGTCTTTCAAGGATGCGACACGAAGTGTTGTACAGTGTCCTTGATTGTCCGCAACTGCGAGTCAGCTAATGCTTCCCAAGATTCCTGCCAGACAGCAAATAGATGGCTACGGAAGTATTTCTGCACATCTATGTAAAGGATTGTATGGGTTGAATACTCCAGCAGGCGACATAAAGACTTAGCAGGTGCATCTGTTGCTTCGTTGCCTGGAATACCCACATGACCTGGGATCCATGTAAAAATAAACTGGTATCCGCAAGACAAGGATCTGAATTTTAATAATGAATGCCGAGGTGCTGAGAAACTGTTGCAGGGCCTGAAGAGTGCTAAAAGAGTCGGAGCAGATAATAAAACTTCCAGGACATGAACTAGAGATAAAAAGTAAGAAATAAAATAAGGTAAACAGCTCGGCGGTCAAAACTGAACTGGCATCTGGAAGGTGGTATGTGTGAACATCACTGTTGTCCACAAACGCGCAACCCATAGCATTACCCAACTGAGAACCATCAGTATACGACAGAGGAGGTGTGTATAGTGTGAATACCAACTGTTCAAAACCATCAAAAAGTAGTGAAAAACAAATAATACTTAATGTCATCAATTCACATTATGAAAATAACATTCAAGTTTACAGGCATTTCAGTGAAAAGTGAAACCAAATGCACAGGGAATACGAAAAGGCTGATTCCAATATGGCAGCTACTCAATTTTGGTAGATTCAGATTTGCATGTCGGTCGACCTTTATCTGCGGATTATGAGTCATTTTCAAATACTTGTAAAATCAATTATTACTTCAGATTGCAATTTTAACTATAATTTTCATGCAGCATGTACAAGATGAAACAATGTTTAGCTGTAAGTGATTTACAGAAAGCATATACAAGACAGGAACCATGTTAGGAATAGAGATTGCAAACTATTATTATACGGGTAAATACAAGCTTATTTACAGCAAGGGGCACTCTGGTTTGGAATGGACAGTAGTTTTATTCTGTGCTTTGTGATAAGTAAAACAAAGAAAGAGAGGGAAAGGACAAGGAACTCTGCATTCACCTGAGCTTCAAATTAAGATTCACCGTTGGAAAAAATTTGAGTCACATAACTATTGAACCAACTTTTTACTTTCTCTACTAATAAATAGAGGAAGTATTGTATTCCATCCAAAATTTGATGTCGAGATTAACTGGAAATATATATTTTGAGGCACCCTGATCCAAGAAAAACAATTTTAGAAGAGTGTGTGTATGTGTGTGTGTGTGTGTGTGTGTGTGTGTGTCTGTGTCTGTCAGTCTGTGGACAGCATAACTAAAAAAAGTTGGCTAAAAATCAAAGTTGGTATTTAAGTTTACTGTCTCTCAAGGATGTGACACAAAGATTTTGAAGAAAATTGTTCCACTCTAAACTACTCTTTACATGGAACATTTTTTAAAATTTTGATTTTCTTGAAAATGGCTTTAAGAATTTTGATTATGCCATATGCTTGAGATATTTTGATGACAAATGGAATGTATATTTTGAATTTTCTGGCTATAGCCTATATAGTCATGTTTACTCTGGATGATTTTTTTAATAACTCGTAAACCGTAAGAGATAGATAAAATCTTACTGCGCAAAAAATGTAAATCTTGCTAAAACTCACAATTTGTCTGAATAAATTTTTTTGTAGAGTGAACCATTTGAGAGATATTCCTGGTTATTTGTGTAAGTTATGGAGAACTTATACTTCTGTCAAATGGAACATTGCTATTCATTTTTTATATGTTAAACGTGCAAAGAGAACGGAATTTGAAAGCTTTAAAAGATATACCCAAATTCCCGTTGCACATGCAAGAAAACAAGCAATGAGATAATTTCTGCAAATGTTTATCTCACAGTCCTCTACTCTGACTGGTGAAGGGCTACGGCTGTTACCAGACAAACATGTATGTAACATTAGCCTAACACTTACAGTAAAATGTTAAATCCCTTTAGTACCTTACTGCTAACACACAGATTCTCAAAAATTAACATAAATCTATCAACAGATTTTAAACATTCAATCTTGTTTCCTCACAAAATTAATATATTCAGATACAGGTTGAGTGAGAATTACCTACTTGAAGATTTTATGTAGAGTGGAAGCCAATACAAAAAGGTATAGCTCACGAGTTTGGCAAAAAACAAGCTCAAGGAAAACTCGATGACACCCTGTAAAAAAAGTAAAGTCATGTTATTCAATGACACAGCAGCAACAGTTCAAAACAAACCAAATAATATATCCTTGAGCCAGTATTGAATGCTAAAGATATCACAATGCTGTACCATGATACACTTAAAGATACCATGGAATGAAACTTCTCCAATAGTTCAAGCAGGAGCTCTTAAAACTATTAGGATTACTTTAGTGCCTTTGTTTTCCCATTGCTGTGCACTATTGATATTAGATTAACATTTCTCTTTGTAAAAATACATGAATTCTAACTCTTGGAACTTGAGAGGCAGAATTGGAACTGAAAAATTCAATACCACAGCTGGGATTTGAACCACAGAACTCCCACTTACCAGGCGGGAGCTCTAACTGAATTTTTCAGTTCCGATTTTACCTCTCATACATTATCCACGATCAGCTTCTGTGTTTAAAAACACTAACAATAGGTTTGTTGGCACAAATAAATAATAATTACCATGTGAAGGTTATTTAATCCCGGGACATAAAGTACTTACAATGCTAAGTCACCATTGGTGTAATTGTCTCTGATGTGAGACTGCCTTTGTGGTTTATTGGGAGAAATACTAGCTGGTTGGAGAATTCAATGGCTTGTGTGTTTAAAAACACCAACAGTAAGTTTGTTGGCATAAATAAATAAGAATTAGCATCTTGGAGCTTGCTTGGTGTGAATCAGTAGATCATCGAAGTGTCTCTGCTTAAATATACTTTGAAAGTCTTTTATCTCAAGCTCTCCGTATTCAACAATTATACAATGAATTTGAAAAGTGGATTCCATTCACAGATGGCGTAGGGAAGTGGCAACCCCATCATCCAGTACGAAACCACTGCAAACATCCTCCCGACTATCATCAGGAAAACCAAAACCTTTCAGGGTTGGGAGGAAATGCCTAATCCCTGCCTTAAAAACTGACGATCTACACGAGTACCCTGCGAAAAACAGGGACCTTAAGTGTTGGACTCATCCCCCACCTTAAGTACAGTCGGATTCAACAGGAAAACGTGAGCCTCAAAAAGGGATCCAAGGCAAACCACTGACACCCCCGCAATAGTGGTAGAACAGGGAAGTTGAAGAAAAAGAAGAAGAAGAGAAATATTTTTAAATGGCACCGTATAACATTTTATACAATCTCACAGATTTTATTATTATCTATGATGATTCATAGAAAAGTGTACCTGTATACTTCATTTGTATACATCTGTCACCATATCAAATCATTGAATCGCAGTTCTCTCACTTTTAGTTAAAAACATTGTTATTTTGTGTTAATATAAGCTGCATCATTAACACCAGGAAATTCAACTGCTTATTTTGTTACGACAAGAATAGGGTGCCATTTAAAATGTTTTCAATTATGTTGCAACAATGATATTAAGAATGGGTTGTTATTGAAAAAGACTTAAAATATGTTTGACTTGTGCAAATATGTAGGACTTTTGAAACATACTGCATAGCAGTTGTACCAGGCAATTCCTTGTAGCCTTTAGAGGATACGTATCATACTTACTGGTATTTTCAGTGCACCAACAAATCCAATAGCTCTTTCCATTTGGCCGTGATGGGCAGCAGGAATATCTTCATGTATAGACCTCATCACATCCTAAATACAAATCATATGTGTGTCAATTTTCAATAACAGAAAAGTTAAAGCACCAGAATGTGTAAATATGAAACAAAGTACTCTCGGACAGATATATTGTAAACATGAATTCAATACAAAATTATGATAATTTAAATTTGTATGAAATACAAATATTACATTCTTTAGGCTGTTTAACTGACTACGGTAAACTTTGTACTGTAAGGCAACAAAGGTGGGATTCAAATACAACAGTAGTCAATTTTAATTACAGAAGAAAACTGTCAGGTATCTCAAATTTTATGAATCATCCAGTAGATAGTAGTTTGTGGGCGTGTCGGCCATGGTCCAGTCGATGAATTATCTGACTTTTGCCCAAGACTCTGTTAGGCAAAACGTCAGATAGTTCATTGATTGGACCATGGCCTGCAAGCCTGCAAACTACTATCTATTAAATTAACACTGGTCGTGAAAGCCTAAGCATGTATATTATGAATCATGTTGCACAACATTTACACAGTTCAAAATCCTAACTCTCTCCAGTTTAAATATTGTGACAAATGACAAATTCAGTTACTTTATTTCCCTTAAAACTGAATCATGATTTGTGACTTTGGAGCTCATAGCTGTTGTGTAATAATTGTAGCCTTTACACAAATGCTGCTGAACTGTCCACGGCTCACTCTGATGATAATACTCACTAGAAACTACCCTAACACTAACTTCTCTGTCCACACCGTCTCGTTTATATAGGTTCTTCTGGAAATGGCCTTGTTCTTAGCTGACATTGTTGTGCATTGCCTAGCCACAAAGTTGAGCTTCCTTTGATGTACAGCTGGTGCCACAATATCTACCAAAATATCTTACACTTAAATAATTACGATTTACTCCTACAAACCAACTCTATTAAACAAAACCACAATAGTAGACAATAAGATGATTTAGCAATCCCCAATGATTGATTACACTGTTTTTGAAAAGATGCCTAGTTTCATGGGAATAAAATTTTACAATATCCTTCCAATTGAGATGCACTGTATAATAACACTAAATGTAAATCTATATTAAAAAGGTTTCTAATTGAAAAAGCATATTATAGTAAAGATGAACTTGTAAATGGATTTATAAATTCCTTTTATGAAAAACATACTAAGTTATTTTGACCTTCATATGCAAAAATTGACATGTTTGTCTCTATCATAAGCCTAGATTCACTGCTGCATTCCTCCATGTTCTCATGAATCGTGTCTGTAAATATTATCAGGACAAGGAATGGGGTTGGTTTTTACCTGCGACATCTCTGCTTTTTGTCCACGTTTTAATGCTTATAAATTCATAAACCTGGTTATCACCTATCACTTTTGTTTTGCTTTTATTGCTGAATGAAAGTGTTACAGTAGTTGAACAGAGCTCACAGCAGCTAGCTACATTAGAGCACGCCATTGATACTGGCAGCTGATGTTCTGAGTATTGTCTATTGATACTGGCAGCTGATGTTCTGAGTATTGTCTATTAATACTGGCAGCTGATGTTCTGAGTATTGTCTATTAATACTGGCAGCTGATGTTCTGAGTATTGTCTATTAATACTGGCAGCTGATGTTCTGAGTATTGTCTATTGATACTGGCAGCTGATGTTCTGAGTATTGTCTATTAATACTGGCAGCTGATGTTCTGAGTATTGTCTATTAATACTGGCAGCTGATGTTCTGAGTATTGTCTATTAATACTGGCAGCTGATGTTCTGAGTATTGTCTATTGATACTGGCAGCTGATGTTCTGAGTATTGTCTATTAATACTGGCAGCTGATGTTCTGAGTATTGTCTATTGATACTGGCAGCTGATGTTCTGAGTATTGTCTATTGATACTGGCAGCTGATGTTCTGAGTATTGTCTATTAATACTGGCAGCTGATGTTCTGAGTATTGTCTATTGATACTGGCAGCTGATGCTCTGAGTATTGTCTATTGATACTGGCAGCTGATGTTCTGAGTATTGTCTATTGATACTGGCAGCTGATGTTCTGAGTATTGTCTATTGATACTGGCAGCTGATGTTCTGAGTATTGTCTATTGATACTGGCAGCTGATGCTCTGAGTATTGTCTATTGATACTGGCAGCTGATGTTCTGAGTATTGTCTATTGATACTGGCAGCTGATGTTCTGAGTATTGTCTATTGATACTGGCAGCTGATGTTCTGAGTATTGTCTATTGATACTGGCACCTGATGTTCTGAGTATTGTCTATTGATACTGGCAGCTGATGTTCTGAGTATTGTCTATTGATACTGGCACCTGATGTTCTAAGTATTGTCTATTGATACTGGCAGCTGATGTTCTGAGTATTGTCTATTGATACTGGCAGCTGATGTTCTGAGTGTTGTCTATTAATACTGGCAGCTGATGTTCTGAGTATTGTCTATTGATACTGGCAGCTGATGTTCTGAGTATTGTCTATTGATACTGGCAGCTGATGTTCTGAGTATTGTCTATTGATACTGGCACCTGATGTTCTGAGTATTGTCTATTGATACTGGCAGCTGATGTTCTGAGTATTGTCTATTGATACTGGCACCTGATGTTCTAAGTATTGTCTATTGATACTGGCACCTGATGTTCTGAGTATTGTCTATTGATACTGGCAGCTGATGTTCTGAGTGTTGTCTATTGATACTGGCAGCTGATGTTCTGAGTGTTGTCTATTGATACTGGCACCTGATGTTCTGAGTGTTGTCTATTGATACTGGCAGCTGATGTTCTGAGTGTTGTCTATTGATACTGGCAGCTGATGTTCTGAGTGTTGTCTATTGATACTGGCAGCTGATGTTCTGAGTGTTGTCTATTGATACTGGCAGCTGATGTTCTGAGTATTGCCTATTTGTGGAACACCACTTGTGTTGCAGAAATTTTAGGGTCAGTTTTGGAATGAGAGGTTTGATATTTTCCTTGTCAGTACAGAATAAGAGAGTGCACAAATAAGTTTTTAATATGCGAGCAGCACAGCAGCAGCAGCAAATGATAGTTGAGCTTTAGTAGCTCAAGTATATTCAGAAACATGCAACAACAACAACAGTGCAGACTTACCTGTGAGCCAAGGAGTATTTCTGTATCCTCAGTATCTGAACTTCCATCAGAAGTACTCACTGAGGGAAGATGAGTATTAAGTAGTCTTTGGTATCCATTACTGTTCTGTGAAAACTGAAAAAACAGAAAATGTGCTCCTGAATCATACATATTCTATAATTTAATGCATTGTAAAGTTATAACACTGTTACATAAATATTTTAGTGTAGAATAAACCACTGCTATATTTTCAGTTCCCCACTGATGTAAAGACTTTATATGAGGTCTGTAAATCAAAAAATTTAGAAATTTGTGAGAGAGGGAAGAGAAAGAGTTAACCCATATGCATCACTTGACAACCGGGGCTCGCATGCGTCTTTTTGGCATATGAATCACATGACAAGCGCACCAAGTTCTTCTGAAAGCCTACGGATACTTTTTTGTAGATTTTCTCACAAAACTTGGCGTGTATCCTCAATATTCCATACGTTAGGTCTTCCAGAACGTCGTAAATCTTTAGTGTTTTCATCTCCATTGTTGAAGCACTGGAACCATCGTTGTGGCACACTAATGACACCATCTCCTTTCACTTCACATATTCTTTGAGCTGCGACAGCGACTTTATAATCTTGTTTCCAGTAGTGCTTTAGAAGGACTCTAAGTTCAAACTTTGTTATTCCCATTTTGTGATTGTTTATTAACAACTGAAGACTGATACATGCTCGCAATGTGCACAACACTAGTCATGGCATCCTATAAACAGCATTGCCAAACCAAAGAAACCCAATAAATTTTCAAAAACATCATAATCAAAAAACTGACATTACTTATGAGACAACCTAATAACACAGGTACCAACAGCATTTAGTTGTGCTGTAAGAAGAAGATGGGAAATCATATTTTTTTTGGCATTGTGGCACATCAAAGCCATTGCACTGTGGTTTAGTTATATCTTCTGTACGTTTAACCAGACATTTATAAAACAGCGTCTAAACTTTTGGTTTGGTTTAACTAATCTTCCAATCAAACAATGTTTATAATACCGGACTTTAATGTTTGAAGCTTTTACTCCACCTCCTGCTATCACCGACTTGTATGCAAATATCTTTTATACTTAATTTTTACGCAGGAAATTCTCTACAGAAACATAAAAGCACCAGGGTAAAATAATAATTTACTCTGGAGATTAGCTTGTTCACATAGATAGCAGACACACATTTATTTATTTCTAGAAGTAGACTTAGCCAATACAATAGACGACTTTCATCAGAGGAGGAGCAACGAAGCAGATGACACACTGCAGTCTGAGAGATAGATAGAACCATTAAACAAAGCCAAAAACTGAGAGAAATAAGATTAACAAAATAGAAGAAAGAAAGAAAGAAGAAAAGATTTTAGCTAATGTCCCATTGCAAGACACTGTAAACATTGTAACACATGAAAAGCAAGAGCATGAAAATTATATTTTGGATAGTCCACAATCAATATCTTTTGGTTTGAAATTTGCAAGACTATAGAAAATGAAACCAATGAAAATCTTGCAAGTTACCACAGTAACAAAAGGCATTTTTATTTTATTCAAGGCACAAGCATTTTATCTACAACAATAAAATCAACTTTAAGGCAGTTAAATAGCTAGATTTAGTAGCAACAAAAAGCTGTCAAGTAAGCAAGTGCTACCAACCTTCTGATGGTCTGGAGGAGAACATCCTACGTCCTCTGGGCTAACGACTAGAAGCAGAAATATAATGAATCCCATAACTGCAATGATAACACCTGGAACTATGAAGGACAAGCTCCAGTCTGTCTCTACATAGCGGCCGGCTATCAACGAACCTAAGATGTTTCCCAGAGATGTATGAGAATTCCATACGCCAAATATTGCACCTAAAAGCAAAAAAAAAAAAAAAAGGCAGAGAATAATGCAAACTCTTATGCAGGACACAACTCCACCACTATCCCAGCAGGAATTGTTAAACAATTCAAAGTCAAGCATACAAGTGCCATTCGGAAATGATTTACAATTGCATTATTTTAAAAATACTGTTCAATCTAGGGGCACATCCTCTTGTAGGGCGATGAACTGATACTCAAACACCACGCAGATGCTAGATACAGCAAGCGTATAGTGAAAGAGCAGCACTTGTTTCCTGTTAAGTAGAGAAAACTATAGACAAGATGGAAGGCGACTATCGCGGATTAAAGACTGCGTGGTATTGTGGAAGGTAGCAGTCAAAACAGCAGATATTCATAAAGGCTTACACTGCGGCATGTGATCAAGAAGCTCCAGCACAAAAGACTGTTTACAACTGCATCACTGGGTTCGACTGTAAGCGAACCTGCAT
This sequence comes from Tenodera sinensis, assembly GCA_030765045.1. Taxonomy (NCBI): domain Eukaryota; kingdom Metazoa; phylum Arthropoda; class Insecta; order Mantodea; family Mantidae; genus Tenodera; species Tenodera sinensis. The sequence goes on from CM060969.1 coordinate 134,527,146, forward strand.
GCAAGTTAAATATGGCATCAAAGATAGGAATGAGTATTCCAGAAACTGCAGTCTGCCCTTGATTTCAACAACTTGCAGCAGAAATTAATACAAGTGAAGCTTGTAGTGTCTAAGTTATTATTACAATTATAGACTTATGTTACTTCACTATAAATAGCTTCAGTTTGTTCTTTATACAGTTATTGTGAAATGAGGTGATCAAAGTTACCTGCCACAGGGGCAGAGTGTGATGCCATGGCACAAGTACAGTGACGGCACAAAACAAAGTGCACATGTCCCTCACTATTTACACAGAGTAAACTGCCTGCAATACCAAAATCAAAATATTCATATATTGCTAAACTTGTATAACATTTTGGGAGTGAATATTTTCTGTAAATGGTGACAGCATTGAATATAAGTTATGCAACAATGTTATCTACAACGTTCAAGCGTTGACTGTACCTGTATGCTCTGTGCTGTGATCATGTGACACTTCCACTTGCTATAGCCCATACTCTGAAACCTTTTGTTCCCTGTATGGTGGTTCTCTTCCTATTCATGAGGATCTGGATATGAAAGTATGTACACATTTGATTACACGGAACTTGACACGGGCCCAGCAGAGTTTAAGTGTAATGTTGGCTATTGGAAATGAAGAACCAGGTCTTTTAGAAGAAAGTGGTAATGCATCATTGTGTCACTACCATATATCTGGTGTGGTTTTTGTAAAATGGTTTTGCTATGGAGACCCTGTTACTATCTTGAGTCATAGTACATGGCAAGATGAATTATTGGACTCGATTTTTATGTTTGCTGAATTTTCTATTCGTACCTTTGTAGATTATTAGTTTCTCTGACTCGTATTTCTTAGCATGATCGAGATTATATATCAAAAGATTTAGAAAAATCTTGCTAAACGCGCTGTCTATCTTCTTCAATTTAAACCTTGGTCCACAAAGTTTGAATTATTTTACAATCACTTATTTGGAGCCACAAATTAAAAAGGCATCTAATTCTCTTCGAAGTTGGTAGACTATGAGAAAGTTTAATATTACCATGTCACTAAGGTAATGTGTTCGAATATTGTCTCGCTTAGTTATGCTTTCTTGTGACATTTTATGTCATACTTCGTGTTTCGCTATGACCTCAAATTTGCTAAGAAAACGATATTAATTTGCCTTTTTAACATTTCTTCTTCTTCTTCTTCTGACTTGATATAAAGTTCCACAAAAGTCTTTGCATTGGTGAGTGTTTTTATGATTTTCATTTGAGTTTGCATATCACTTTCACTTTTTATCCTAACTTAACCAACCTACACATACACCCACGCACGCCCGACCGCCCGCCCACTGGTGCAGAACTCCCAAACAATGGTTCTGTGATGCAATAATAAAACTGCCAGGAAGGGGGCAGTGTATTGATGCCAGTAGGAAGTATAATGAGAGATCCCATGTACACTGAACCATGTTTATTAATGAATAAAGTAAAAGTCTATTATTATAAATAATTTCCGAGTAACCGTTGAATTTGTTCCGTGTACCACAACTGCACCTTTTCTTTTTGAAAGTTTGAACACCAGGAGAAGATAAACAGATCCCATATGACAATAACAAAGGCTGTTTAAAATCTGCTAGAAAAATAATTCTCATCTATAACACATGTAGTAGCAATGTGCTATAAATGGCCAAAGCATAGCTCCAGGTCTAAGTAACTTAAAATATAATCTTCCTTTTCTGACAAATGATATCTGGAAGAGTGGACAACATCTTTGGACCTACACCCTATTAAAGTCCCTCTGATCTGACTTTCATCAATGCAGTAATCTTCATTAACACAAATAGCTCATTAGCGACCAATGAATTATCCACTATTAGGTTGCAAAGAACAGTAGTGTGCTGTTTTTATCTGTCAAATCTATCAGCGAAGGCACAAATCTAAATTTGTAACTTTTGCTTCTGTTTTCTTTCCTTTTATTTTAACGTTTAAGGTTATTTCCTGAAGGTCACATTGGTGGGTGGATGGAATATCAAAATGAGCTTGGGTCCTATGGAATTAAAGCTTTCCATTATTATTCACCCAAGAGACTGAGGTAAAGCATAAATACGAAGCTTAGCAAAGGCTGCTTGATGTTGGCAATGATGGTAGCAGCAAATTTTGTTTTAATATTTGCAAAGCTTTTGTCATATGCAAAAACTTACCTCTCTTTCCTTTGCCAAACCAGTTCCCCATTACAGTGACAACACCTGGCCAACCAGTAGACTGAACAATCCCAGAAAAAATCTGAAATGTGGAAGCAAACGTATATTTCATTTGTTCAAAACAAGTCAAGTTGGTTGGCATACAAAAATAACAATTACCATCTGAAGGTTATTTAAACCTGGAACATGAAGTACTGAAGCTTGTAAGTTGCCCTTGGTGTATTTATCTCAGATGTGAGATTCCTTTGTGGTCTACTGGGAAAATACAAACTGGTTGGGGAATTTAATGCCTTACCGGCAAGTTGGCCATGGCAGCTTAGTGGTTAGAGCAACTGCACATGGGACGGGAGAATCCCAGCTATGGCATTGATTTTTTCAGTCCTGATTCTACCTCTCAAATATTGCCCACACATGGCTTGTGTGTTTAAAAACACCAGCAGTAAGTTGCTTGGCATAAAAAAATAAAAATTCCATGTTTTTTTGGAAATAAATTAGCAATTCAGATATCTTAATCAGAAAATCTAGTTCTTTATCTTTATTTTTTGTATCTGTCACTTAACATTAAACACAAAATCTGAATTAATACAGAGGGTTTTGCATAAGCAAATCACTTCAAAATTAATTTATGATGCTTACCAACACAATCTAATTTGCTGTACCAATGCCAAAAGCTACAAAGTACTGATGTTTATTAAAAATGTGATCAAAAGTGTACTTACCTGAATTACTATGAAGTACCATATGTCATGTACATTATATGGTTTTGCTATTCCAAACAAGTAGCTGAATATTCCAGACGTTATCATGCCAAGTGCCAGGAAATAGCGCAAATTAAACCGCTCAGCAATAAAACCACTAAAAACAGAAAATGTTTTTAATTTTAGTATTAGGAAGCCATGCTTACATTCTATGTCTATAAATAAAGCATGATTATAATGTTATAAATGTGTGAAAAATAAAAATATCCAGAATTTTCCTTTGGTTAGATTGAATATTTTATTTATAATTATAACTTTAGATATCTTAATAAAAAATGCTTGCTACATCTAAGTGATTTATTATATCTCTTTTTATTTTGAACTTAGAAAACCAATATTAAGAAAGTATTTGCTGTCGGTAATTAATTTTAATTAGCCACCAAAAACAGTTTTGTATATGGTTATTTAAGGTTTTGAATTTACTAATATGAGTTGTGGAAAATGTATGATTGTAAATGAACTACTGGATACTTTTTAATTGTTGCAGAACAATTTTTAAAACTAATGTTTCAAAAATCCTAAAATAAAATAGCTGAAAAAAAAACACCTACAATTTTGACAGACAAAAGAAGAAAAAATCACAGTGATAGGATGAAAAAATATTGGAAAAATAGAAAGGAAAAAGAAAAGAAGAAGCAAATATAAATGCAGTGGGTTGCTTAACATGGTCCGCAGATGGCCTGAAGCAATTAAATAAAAAATAGCTGAGAAAAGTAAACAAAGTTTAAAATGATGCTTGATACAAAAATGGTAAAAACCATTTAAATTTCTAAATTCAGCTCTAAAACTGACCAACATTACAAATTCAATAATGTAGTATGACAGTACTAGGTGTTAAAAAAATGAAAAATCTGAATTATTTATATTTTTGCCCAATTTCATCAACGGATTATTGACTTAATATATTTATTAGTGATTTTTCCCTAAGGAGTTTGGTATATGTTATCAAGTTCATATTAAAAATAACAAACAATACAATATAACAAAATATATATGCCAATACTGCCCTGTCTAAGCATTATTTCTTTAATTCTATGAAATCTCAATAATGGCTATATTCAATCAACCTTAGGTCACTATAGGTTTAGAAGAACAGGCATCTCGGATAAAATAAGAATGTCTGCTGCCTTTCTTAGAACACTTATTCAACAAACCCTACTGTTCTATAAAAAACTTACATATGAACAACATGGGTAAAATTCACTGAGAGAATATACCACAAGTGCAGCACTTTTCTTACGCATTACTTCATTCGGTCTGAAAGTAAGTGGTTTTATTTGATTAGATCTCTGTCACAGCTTTTCAGAAACTGCACCACTGTAACATCATACTAAAATTTGTTGACTTACATATGTCTCTATATAAGTAAGTATTAAATGAAAACATTTACTTTTAGTGCTATGAGGGCAATTCAAAAAGTAACAGCAAACTAACAGTATTAAATGCAACTAACACATCAGGCATTTGAAACTATTGGAAAGTGGAGATGCATACTTTGAGAACTTTCCGACATATGCTGACAGATGGAATGACAATTTGAATAGGAGAAGCAGTTGAAATAGAATAGTGGTGTCCCTGGCTGTGTGCACCATAGAACAGCAAGCAGTAATATGATTTTTGTGATCAGAGGGATAAAACCTCAACAAATGCTCTGGCCATTACTGACGAGAATGTGGGACGTGCTGATGCCATGATTTGTGAGGACCATAGTATTTCTGTAGAAGCATTAGCCAGGGAACAGATCCACTCATACCTTCATTAGTAAGGTTCTCAGGTACTGTTTTGTGTTCGATGGATGCCTAGGATGTTCGCTGGTGAACATAAGATGCATGTTCAGGCTGAGAGACATAACGCAGAAGTACATGACTTTCTGACACATATCATCACAGGAGACAAAACCTGGGTGCATCGCAATGAACAGCAAACAAAAGACAGTCTGCAGAATGTCGACACATATCTTCTAAGTCCTCTGCCAGAAAGGTCCTTTTCACCCTCTTCTGGGATATGAATGAACCGAAACAGTGAACAGTGCCAGTTACAGTGAAATGAAGAATGAGTTAAAGTCAGCAATATGGAGTCGTTGCAAGGGACTTCTGTCTGGAGGGACTCTTATCCTTCAGGACAATGCATGCCCCCATACTGTTGCTGCAGCTCTTGCCGTCATTAAGAGATTGAAACTTCAGGTCTTACAGCATCCCTGATCTCGCTCCTTTGGATTACCATGTGTTTGGACTCCTGAAGGACACTCTCAGAGGACAATGATTTGAAACGGTGCACTCTTGGTTGCCAGCACAATCCAAACCCTTTAGTTCTCATGGAATACAAAAGTTGGTGCAAAGGTATGAGAAGTGTATTGTTATGTTGAAAAATATCATCTTGTTTGTATCTGTGAGTGAAATATATGCTTGAATCAGCCTCGTATTTGTTGCACTTTCATTGGCAGAGTGTAGTTGTAATTTCTGGTTACCTGAAAAACATTGCAATGGCATATGCAAAGAGAAAGGCAGAGTCCAAAGTTCCCAGCAATGCTGCTGCATTATCCCCATCTGAAAAATACAATAACATTTTAATGCTCAAACACAAATTAAGAAATATAAACATTTTGCCTTCAGCAAAGTCTAAAAGCTATCACTAGCAATATCAAGCGTGTTGGTTGTGCTTCTTATACGATCATGCTCAGTAAGAAAGATAATAATGCGTGGCTTTCTTTACAACAGGTCGCAGTGTATAATAAAGCAATATTTTCAAATAGCTTTGCATGTGTTAGTCAAGAAAGCTCACTTGGAACACCTTAATTTTAATGTGAAAATTAAAATATAAAGTTCTGATTCTGTTATGAGTTTCTTTTGAAGGCAACAGCAGAAAGAAAGTATAATAAAATAATTCAAGGGATTTAGTGAACACATAACCATTCCAGGAAATAAGGTGTCATAATTACATTAATCATGGCTTTCTCATACCAAATGTGTCCCGTGTGGGAAAACATTTTAATGTGGAAGCACAAAGTCAATCATAGAACATTTAAAACCTTGCCAGTTGACACTTTAGTGAAGAAGTTTTTACATAATTACAACCAATGGCAGATTTCCTGAGGTTGAAAATGGCAATAACAAGTTCTAGATCATTGTGGTGAGGTATTTTTAAAAAGGATTGGCTATAGCGCCTCTTTTACTAGCTTGGGTCACGGTACAGGGCAAGATGAATTATTGGTCTCAACGTTTATGTTTGCTGAGTTTCTTGTGGATTATTAGAGTTTTTAAATTGTAGTACAAGTTAAAAATCTTTACTTTCACTGACTCGTATTTCCTAGCATGATTGAGATTATGTGTAGTTTGCTTTGGCTCAATCTAGCTAGATGCATAAACTATCTTCTTTTCTCATTGATTCAACAGTTTTTATTAATTAGTACACATTATATAGTTTAACTTCTCCAAGTTTAACTGGTAAATAACATTTTCTTCACTTTAAACCTTGGTCCACAAATGTTAAGTTACTTTATAATCACTTATTTGGAGCCATGCATTAAAAGGGTGTCCACTTTCTTCGAAGTCGGCAGAGTTTAACATTACCGTCTTGCTAGGGTGATGTGTTTGTATATTGTTTTGCTTAACTATGAGTTCCCTGTGACGTCATACTTTGCGCCCTGCTATAATCTCGAATTTGTTAAGAAAACAATATTAATTTGTCTTTTAACAAACAACAGACAAAATAGTCCTTAATTATATCAATATAATTTAAATGTAATATTTAACAACAATTATCATAGCAATAAATAGACAATGAAAGAATGATACAGGACAAAGTCAAATACATATATGAATAAAGCCAAGTTCATAATTAATTTGATTCCCTCCGACACACACACGCACCCACACACACACACACACACACACACACACACACACACACACACACACACACACACACACACACACACACACACATGTGTGGGCCTTTTTCTAAAAATGCTTTTTTTTGTATTCAGGGAGTCTCAAAACATATATTTCTGGTGAAATCTCGACATTGAACTTTTGGGGTGGATTACAATACTTCCTCTACTCACCAGTAGAGAAAGTAAAAATGGGTGAAACAATTTCAACAATATTATCATACCAATGGCAGGTTGCTGTGACATATCAAACACATACCTTGAACTGCTTGTGAAAAACTTGTGAAATTCTCTTGTTTTCATTGAATTTTACAACAGCTTGGAAACAGAAAAGATACACAAAAGCTGACTGTTAAAATATACAATTTATATAAGATGTTATAATAGCTTATTGTGCCTAACCTGATATGGATGCATGAAGAGTATAATATATTAAGGAATTTATTTGAATGTTTTGCACATTAGATTTCTCTTTTTAAATTGGGAATGAAACTTTAAATATATCAAATTATGCTGTGATAGAAATTTCTGTTTCACATAAGGTAAGTTGAAAATAACGTATACTTACCAAAAGGTGCCCAGTCGCACCAGTTGCTCCTGCTTGTGAAATTCCTGTGTGCATAATCCAGTGGTGTAATACTGCTACAGTTTTGGTTAAGGACATTTTTCACAACACTTAAAGGCTTACGTGACAAATGGTAGCTCGTATACGCCAGGTACGTCAGAGTTAATATCCCCACCTTATACCTGCAAGAAACAAGTAAACAATTATTTATAATTCCTCTCTAAGGTCATCAAATTTATTCACTTTTCTACCAGCCAGTGTGAGAGGATGACATCACTGCTGGGCTGGAAGGTATGGTGTGGCAGACAAATACTTGGAGCAAAGTGCACTGGTACAGCTCAGACCGTGCTTTCACCTTTGGACATCTATATGCCTCAGTAGTTAACCATTATCAGCAACAGGAAATAGCAAATGATCTCCTGACTCAGAAGATAGCAGAAGAAAAGAGGAACAGAGCTACACAACGTTGACCTCATGTAAATAAATGTGTCCTTAATGAACAGTTTATTTACATTTCCTGGTAATTGCAAGCAAATCTGATTGTTAGATGGGTTGCTAACTTTTATTAAATATAATAGTGAAATTATTTTAACACATTTGTTTTTCTTTCTATATATCTTTTAATAAATCTATGGTAATATTTAAAATAAAATGTATTTATTGTTTATCTGTACTTGAAAGTTATTAATTGTGCATTTCAAAAATGATGTGAAGTAAATTTAGGCAATGTAAAGGAAATGACAATCCAACAATTTTAGACTGTTTTTCTAGAGATACAGTAATTCCAAAAAGTTACAGCTGTCACATTAAGAGAAAATAATTCTTTTTAATAATTATCGAGACAGAACAAATTATACTACAATTTATGTGCAGTGGCATTTTGCCCAATTTTTCAATTTTCGCAGTGATAAAGAGACACTTTCAAAACTTTGTATGTGTATCTGTTATACTTGCCAAAACATTGATAATTCCCAACATTTTTTCCTACATCAAAACAAAATTCACTTTTAACCATAGGAATTAATCCAATAAATTTCCTTTAATGAACGTAAACACTGGATATGTAAAAGTTCATAAATATGTACAACTTTTAAGAAATTATGTAGCTAACAAAATGAAAAATTATGAAAAGCAGTAAAATACCTACACTGCAATACAGTTGAACCTTGCTTATATATAATTCACTTCTGTTTTTTTGCACATGTATGCCTACTTTTTTAGGCAACAAAGTTATCCATTAATGCTGAGCTCACTTAAACATGTTTACTTTCTCTACTACGTGTAGATAAGTAGAAGTATTGTATTCGACCCAAAAATTCCATGTCGAGGTTTCACTAGAAAAGTGTGTGTGTGTGTGTGTGGGGCAGGAGGGGCGGGGGGGTTAAAAACCAAAGTTGGTATTTAAGTTTAATGTCTTTCAAGGATGTGGCATGAAGATTTTGAAGAAAATAGCCCCACACTAAACTACCCTTTACATGGAAAGTTTTTCAAAAATTTTGACTTTCTTGAAAAAGGCTCTAATTATTTTGATTAAAATGTCATATGTTTGAGATATTTTTAAGCAAATGAAAGGTATATCTTGAATTTTCTAGCTATAGTCCATGTAGTCCTATTTACTCTAGGCAACTTTCGCATAACTGGTAAACCATAACAGATAGACCAAATCTTATTATACAACAAATTTAAATCTTTCTAAAACACACAATTATATGCTCAAATCTTTTTTGTTGGAGTGAACCATTTCAGAGACATTCCTTGTTATTTGTGTGAGTTTTGGAGAACTTGTACTTCTGTCAAACGGAACATCGTTATTCATGTTTTATATGTTAACCAAGCAAAGAGAACGGAATTTGAAAGCTTTAAAGATTTTACTATCGCTCGAAGTCTATTGTATTCCCATATTCCCCTTGTACCTACAAGGAAATAAGCAATAAGGTAATTTGTACAAACGTTTATCTCAACTAAGACAAAGATAAAGGAATAAGAGTTTGTAAGAATGGTTAGTAGAAGAGCAGAGAAAGTCATGTGAGTGCAACACAGATTGTTTTAGTTATAGATTTTCTCATATGTCACATCCTGCTGGTACCCATGCATGAAATATATGAATGTATTTACTCATTTACGCTAAGATATATTATTCAGTTTCTGTATATTGTATCGTTACACAACTAGGTAAATTGGGTGAGACATTAATACTGCTGCACACATGTTCACAATACAGTTGGGGAAGGTCATTCTTTTCCAGCTTCTATCTGATGATGGCCAATGTGCATAAGTTATAACACAAGAGCAGTAGGAAGGCCGAGAATGAGATGGGAGGATGCCATACAGAGAGATGCTGGGAATGAGAGGATGGAGACACCTGCTAAAGAAGGCCAAGGCCCAGAAGGGGCTGTAGCGCCACTCGAACAAGAAGAAGAAGAAGAATGTGCATAAAGCAATTCAAGCTCTACAAGCTATACAATGACTTCTATTATCACCAAGTGTATAACTATGTGAAAAAATCAAAGCAAAGAGATTTTTTTTGAGAATTTTTTTAAAAACAGAATACAGCAACAATACTCAGATTTTCTTTTAGTTACCGAAGCAGTTTAGACACACAACTGGCATGCACATAAAGTTTATTATTTATGTCCTTTTTCATTTATTGCTTTTTATATTAGATACACAGTTTGGGCAATAATACAAGGGGTGCCTCAAAAGTAAATTCCAGTATTTTTTTAAACCCATGCGGTTGGTGCAAAAGTCCAGAAGTCACAGGGAACCTTGGTCTGGGTAAAGTGCCAGCACTGTAACATTCCTAGGCACCTAACTTTACCCACTGGACATTAAAACAGCAGTAACAATGGAGACTCCACTCTCTCCTACTGCTGATTGGGAAGTCTGCACCGTAATCTGTTTTTTGAAGGCAAAAAATAAATTATGCGACTGAAATTCATTGCAAGCTGTGCAGTGTGTATGGCAAAGACGTTAGGTTGAGACCAATGGTTTCTTTTTGGCATCAATCGTTCACTGAAGGTAAAGAAACGAAAGGATGAGCCAATACTATCACAAAAGTTGTTGCATCAACTGGCAAGGTCATGACAATGACATTCTGGGATTTGAAGGGAGTACTGTTGATTGATTATGTGCCCCGTGGGACCACAATGATAGCTACTTGCTATTGTGAAGTGCTGAAAAAACTCATTAGGATGATTCAAATCAAAAGGAGGGGAAAGTTGAGCAAAACAGTTTTTCTGTTCCATAATAATGCTCGCCAGAAAACTGCTCGTGAAGTTCAAGCCCTTTTTGAGCAGTTTCGATGGAATGTTTTCGGTCATCCACCTTAGTCACCTGACCTAGCACCAGTGATTTCCATCTTTTTTTGCAGCTGCAACAGCATTTCGGGGGAACGCACTTCCTAAATGACAAGTTGAAACAACAAGTGGAAAAATGACTAGCAGAATGATTTGACACCAGATTAAAAAAATCTGATGTGTTGCACTCACATGACTTTCTTTACTCTTGTACTAACCATTCTTACAAACTATATCTTCTTCATGTTACCTGAGATAACCATTTACAGAAATTATCTTATTGCTTATTTCCTTGCAGGTGCAAGGGGATTTAGAATACAGTGGGCTTTGAGTTTTGAAGCTTTGAGTTTCCGTTATCTTTGCACGCTTAACATATAAAAAAATTAACAACGATGTTCCATTTCACGAAAGCTTTAAGTTTCCTGAAACTGGCACAAATGACAAGGAATATCTCCGAAATGGTTCACTCTACAAAAAAATGTACTTAGACAAATTGTGTGTTTTAGCGAGATCTACATTTTTTGTATAGTAAGATTTTGTCTATCTTTTACGGTTTATGAGTTATTCAAAAGTTATTCAGAGTAAACAGGACTACATAGGCTATAGACAGCAAATTCAAAAGACACATTTCATTTGTGATAAAAATATCTTAACCATATGCTAGTTTAATCAAAAACGTTAGAGCCATTTTCAAGAAAATAAACATTTTTTAAAAATTTTCCATGTAAAGGGTAGTTTAGGGTGGGGCTATTTTCTTCAAAATCTTCGTGTCTCATCCTTGAAAGACTTAAGACTTAAATACCAACTTTTGTTTTTAACCGGCTTTTTGTTTTTGAGTTATGCTGTCCACAGACTGACGGACAGACAGACACACACACACACACACATCGACCTTTTTCTAAAAAAGCTTTTTTTTTTTTTTTTTTTGGAGTCAGGGGGCCTCAAAACATATATTTCTGCTGAAATCTCGACATCAAATTTTTGGGTGGAGTACAATACTTCCCCTACTTACCAGAAGAAAAAGTAAAAACTGATATCATGATACCAAAAATGTATTGAGATTCAAGGAGATTATGAAGTAAAATAGTTACTGAATGTAGCTTTCAAAATATATGGTTTTTAAAATACTGAAATGTTTTGTTATTTTTTGAAAAAAGTGTAACTTACTTTTGAGATGCCCCTCGTATAATAAAGTCACTTGTTCCATATGAAAGTTCATTTTCATGAGCGATAGTCAAATGTTTTAAAGCTTTGAGATCCCATTCTCTTTGCACGCTTAACATATAAAAAATGAACAACGATGTTCCATTTCACAAAAGTTTCAAGTTTTCCGAAACTGACACAATTAAAAAGGAATATATACGAAATCGTTCACTCTACAAAAAAAATTATTTAGACATAAATTGTGTGTTTTAACGAGATCTACATTTTTTGTACAGTAAGATTTGGTCTATGTCTTAAGGTTTAGAAGTTATTCAAAAGTCATCTAGAGTAAACAGGACTACATTGGCTATAGCCAGAAAATTCAAAATATACATTTCATTTGTCATTCAAGTGTCTTAAACATGTAATTTTCATCAAAATCGTTGGAGCCATTTTCAAGAAAATCAAAATTTTCCATGTAAAGGGTAGTTTAGGGTGGGGCTATTTTCTTCAAAATCTTCATGTCACATCCTTAAAAGACATTAAACTTAAGACTTAAATACCAACTTTTGTTTTTAACCAACCTTTCGTTTTTGAGTTATGTTGTCCACAGACTGACACGCACGTGTATATATTCACTCACAACTCCTTTACTGCCCATACTGTGATATTTAAATCAGTTATTGAATCCAGTTCATATATACACACTAACCTAAACATTGCAAAGCTAACCTGGAGGTAAATTTCAAAACCACAGGACCCTGTTGTTTAATATACCTCACTGCGTTTCACACTCAAATGTTGGCAGCTCTCCAGAGTGAACTTAAGAAACAAAGTGCCCCCAACTGGTGGAACCGTAGGCTAACAAGAGGATGTAGGTAAAGCAGTTTGTCCCTAAGACACTGATTGGGAAACTATACCCTTGTGGTGCGTGTGCAAGGCTTTCTCATACAGAAATGGACATTAAACCTTTTAGAAGATACATTAAGAGAGATAAACCAAGAGCAAACATATTACTGTGTTTATATTTGATTTTGCCTATCTTTATATGTCTAGAGATTTATCCCAATTATCTTCCATGTACTTAGCAAATTAAACATGATAATTGATGTTATCATCACTGCTGAACCTCAGCAGCTGAACAATATATCAATTACTCCTGACAGCTACTTATTAATAGAGCAATTTCCTATTTTGTTCCTTTGTTTAGTGTCATAGGCTTTGTATACACAGGGTTAGTTAAAAGTCCTGCACAACCTAAATAAGCTTTGAAGCATGTGGCTCATTAACGTGAAACTTGTTGTATGGCAATAGTCATTTACAGCAAACACAAAAATTATATTAATGATTTTGTTGCTACTTCCAGTTTAACCACAAGCAACTGCAACTTTCTTATTTTAGGTGGAATATCCTATACTTGTTTACAGACTCAGATAGTACTCTTTAATAGCTTTTCGAAAAGTACCCTCATTAGATACTTTTGAGAAATTCATCACTGTAAATCTGATATGCTGCGCTCACATGACTTTCTCTACTCTTGTACTAACATTCTTACAAACTCCTATTTCTCTATCTTCATCATGTTAGTTGAGATAAACATTTGCAAAGATCTTATTGCTTATTTCCTTGTAGGTACAAGGGGAATATGGGAATATAGCAGGCTTTGAGCGATAATCAAATGTTTTAAAACTTTAAGGTTCTGTTCTCTTTGCATGGTTAAGATTTAAAAAAATGAATCACAATCTTTCATATGACGAAAGTTTGTTTTCCAAAACTCACCAACCAACAAGGAATATCCCCAAAATGGTTCACTCGACAAAAAAATGTATTTGGTCACAAATTGTGTTTTAGCATGATCTAAATTTTTGGTATAGTAAGATTTGATCTATCTCTTATGATTTACCAGTGATGTCATCCAGAGTAAACAGGACATCATAGGCTATAGCCAGAAAATTCAAAATATACATTTCGTTTGCCATAAAAATATCTCAAACATATGACATTTTAATCAAAATCGTTAGAACCATTTGTAAGAAAATCAAAATTTTTGAAAAATTTTTCCATGTAAAGGGTAGTTTAGGATGGAGGAATTTTCTTCAAAGTCTTAGTGTCACATCCTTAAAAGACATGAAATTTAATGAATTTTGTTTTTGAGTTATGCTGCCCACAAATTGACAGACTCACACATAGATTTTTTCCCAAAAATGCTTCTTTTGGATTCAGGGGTCTCAAAATGTATATTTCCATTGAAATCTTGACGTCAAATTTTTGGGTGGAATCCAATACTTGCTCTACTTACTATATGTAGTAGAGAAAGTAAAAATAGTGTAAGCTTAACAGAGTAAAACATTTCTTTCTTTCTTTCTTTAAGTGGTTTAACTGCCATCTGTTTTAATCGATTAAAGCATATTTATTTGACTGTCATTTCTTTATATTCATGGAATATCAATTTATTTTAATGAATAGTGAAACTGATATATATATGGTATATGGCTATTTAATATTTTTATTCTGTTCTGTCATGTCAAAATGTGTTTTTTTTTTGGTAAATGAATAAATCATAGTGCCTATTTTGAACATGCTGAGTATTTATTCACCTGCCTAGTTTTTTAGCAGACACAAAATTTAATGGCAGCTAAATAAGGAAAATTTAAGCTATTAACAGTGAAGCAACAAGATTCTAAAGTAAGAACAAATTAGAAACTAAAAACTTCACTTATTTTAGTAATGTTGCACGTTCTTTTTGCACAAACTGACCCAGGGTTTCACTATAGCTTTGAGAATGAGTTGGAAACAACTTGAAACCCTGGGTCAGTTTGTGCATGTTTGTCAGGACTGAAAAATTCAAATCCCAGCTATGGCATTGAATTTTTCAGTTCTGATTCCATCTCTTAAACATTGCCCATACACGGCTTGTGTGTTTAAAAACACCAGCAGTAAGTTTGTTGGCATAAATAATAATTCCTGTCATCATACACTTTCTTCCGATCCATGTATCACACATACCATTAAGTATGAGTTGATGCCATATTTAACCCAGCCAGTTCTTTGGGTGAATGCCCTCTTGTATATCAGAACTATCTTTCAAACTATGACCCTGTGGTAACTGATTAATTCTAAACCAGTTTTAGCACTCTTTCCACAATCATCCCTCGTACACTCACTTTGCCTAAATCTAACAGAGCTCCTTCTCCAGCAGTATGACATGTAGCTCTTAAAATCATTTTACAGAACATTTTCAGTAACCTATCCATCTTTTCCCAGCCTTCCCCTGAACACCCACTCCAACCATGTCACATTCAACCTTGCAAACATTTCAATGGCAATTTTCCTTTTGACAAGGCCATTTCTTTATGCTTTCCCCTGTGCCATTAACTTTTATGCCCAAATATATAAAATTCTTCACAATCTAGATTTCATTACCTTTAAATAACCACCGCTCACCGTTTCTTCATTTGAAAATTGACTTTCTCAAACCTATCACTGTATATGAACTTACCAGCAGATCACCTGCATATAACAGTCCTGCAACCTCTTTATTATTAATTGTTGGTATATGATTATTTGGGGATAAGTTCACAATTCTGCGCTAAATAAATGCAAACCATAATATGCAAGTCCAATGGTTACTTTGTTTCGTTTGCATTTTACCCAAACATTTCATGTCAAGATTTCACTGGAAACATTTTCAGCATTAGAATTGCTTACAGTGGCACGTTCGTGTGATGCAATAATACGAACCTTTATCAACAGTTTACTGTATTACAGGAAGTTGAGAGGGGAACGTAACAACGAAAAAAACAAGGCACTGCAGTCATTTGTAGCTTATTACTGTAAATTAATATACTACACAATATTCTAGTTTTTAAGAGACAATACTGTGTTCACGTAATTAGATAACATCTATGATGACATACATGGTCAAAACAAGTCTTGAGAATTCATGTAAATTAAATAAATAGAGCACTAGGCGTTAATGTGTTAATTACTTCAATCTCTTTGAAACAACATCTATAAATAAATTAAACAATATACAATCACTCCACCCTTAGATCCACACTTGATGTAAACACAAGACATCAACAACAAATCCACAATACGCCGAAACCAAAGCACACCATAAAATACAGCACCTTAAATATTAGTGATTGTTCTCAGTTTTCAAGAAGTATGATAATTGTGATAAATACTACTTAAATGTAACGCGATAGCAGCACAACACAAGTAAATATCGTACCAACAAGGTGTTCACTATCAAAACATTGAAGTATTAATGGTCTCCCAAACTGTCATCTGGTGATGAGTAGGTATACATGTGCTCTTACATGATATTTGTGCACTAAAGCCTGTTATTCTTTTGAGGAATATGGATAATATTCCCTGTGACAATATATCTTGACATGGCTCTGTTCTTTAAAGATAGTTCACCATGATTGTAAATAAATGATGAAATACTGCGTTTCCTATGCCAATTCTTTAACACCACAAGTTACATCAGCAGCTCTTTACCTTTGGAACGATTGGTTATTGGCAATGATGTTCATTCGCTCTGAGTGGTTTTACTGTCTGGTTATTACATTAAATTCATACAGACAGATATTCATACTATGACTCATATTTCCTGACTCCTGGAAGAATAAATTCATATACTGTCACTCATATAGTTACAGTTCCAACAGATTTGTAAAACCAATTGACCCATTATGTAAATGAGTACCTACTTAACAAGACCGTGCATTTCTATCTATCTGTCACATCTGCAATGACCGAGTTTTCCCTGTACTGCACTATTGTATTGTGTAAATAGCTTCTTTGTGTTACAAATGCAAAATTTGTATTTGTATGAACGTATGTAACATATGACTCACTTCTTCCATGAAACCATAAAACACTATCTATAATAAAGTAAAACATTCATTCCAGAAAGCATAATATATTATTTATTTAGTTCATTATTTACTACTATTATTGCTATAATATATTATTATTATTCCCATTGCAATGAAAGCAATAAGATCATCAGAATTGTAAGCAAGTACTCTCATGTTGATTAAAGGTAGCTTCGTGAGCATGACGTCATGGTTTCAGATTCCATGCAAAATGAACCCCTCTCTCTGTTCTACTCCTCTTAATCCTAATGCTATCATTTCTAGTTGCTAGATTACATATTTAGAAATCTCTGTGAAACCTTAGGTGGATAAGCACAAAAGAAACAACCTTGGTAATCGCCAAAATTATAACAATAGAATACTTATCTCTCGTAAAGCTGTAAAAAAATATTATTCAGCGTTATACAACTTACCAAAGGCTTCTATGAATGGCTACTCTTGGACAACATTTCTCTGCTAATTTCTGTATTAACATTACTAAGCATGGTGCATTATTTGTTTGCTGGGACATCTTATTGATATTGTGAATATAACCTCTCACGAGCAATGTTTACAATTAGCCATTGTTTTGACACGGATCAGGCAGGCACTGGGAGAATCAGTGTTACCATATTTCATTACGGTATTTTACTCCAACCATTACGGGTTGGCTTAAATTTCCCTTTTGAAATTATTTGTTTTGGATATTGAAATATAGATATCTTATTATGATATATCTTATATATTTAAACGAGCAATTCTTATATATAATATATAGTACCTGGGTGACCGAGCTTCGCTCGGCGATTTTCGCCTTTGTTTTTGAGAAATCTTGTTTTTTATGGAAGAAGATACTTATTTAGGTAAACCTGAATGTTAACTATATAAAACTTTTTGTAACAATTGTTAAAAGAGTCATTTCCGAGATAGAAGAGATATAAAAATTCATATAAATATTTCATAAACACCATCATTTCTACTGCTGAGCGCAAACCTTCCCCAGATATGCGCCTAGTTAGAGGCTTTCGTCGAACATTTTTTCCATTATGGAGTTATTTTCCATTATTGTTTATAGAAGACTGAATAGAGAAAGAGATGTGAAAGATATGAATGTGTTACCTAAAAGTGAGACGAGAAAACAGTATGAATATATATGTAGCATTTCTATTTCAAACATACTGAAAATTGTATGACTTCTTTTTAAAGTGGGGATAATTTTTTTTTTTTTTTTTTTTTTTTGTAAAATCACGTTTTTATGGAAAATTGTTTATAGAAGAGTGAATAGAGAAAGTGAGGAAAAAACAGTGTGAATATAATAGTATTTCTATTTAAAAAATACAGAACATGGTATGACTTATTTTAAAAGTGGGGATAAAAAAGTGTTTTTTGTGCAAAATCACGTTTTTTTATAGAAAATTGTTTATAGAGGAGTGAGCAGAGAAAGAAATGTAAATGTGTTACCTAAAAGTGAGTAGAGAAAACGCTGTGAATGTAATATACAGCATCTCTATTTCAAACATACAGAAAATTGTATACTCATTTGTAGAAGAGTGAGTAGAGAAAGAGATATGAATGTGTTGCCTAAAACTGAGAGGCGAAAACAGTGTGAATGTAATAGCATTTATATTTCAAACATATAGAAAACGATATGACTTATTTTAAAAGTGCGGATAAAAGTGTTTTTGGTACAAAATCACGTTTTTTATGGAAAATTGTTTATAGAAGGGTGAGTAGAGAAAGAGATGTGAATGTGTTACCTAAAAGTGAGTAGAGAAAACACTGTGAACGTAACATGCATTTATACAAAAATTTAACCAAACTTTTAGAGCCGTTTCTGAAATACCCGGAATTTATATATAAGAATTGCTCTGTAGGAGCGGGAATAAAAAATGTTATTTTTTATGTAAAATCGCGTTTTTTCGGGAATTACAGCTATATAGATGAACTTAAAAAGCAAAACCCTATCTGAACACAAATATATATATATATATTTATTTATTCCGCGCAACTTGGAAACGGCTCTAACGATTTCGATCAAATTTTGTATTCTGGTAGAGTTTTGCTTTCTAAGTTCATCTATAAAGGTGTAATTCTCGAAAAAACGCGATTTTACATAAAAAAATAACATGTTTTATTCCCGTTCTACAGAGCAATTCTTGTATATACATTCCCGGTATTTCAGAAACGGCTCTAAAGGTTTGGTTAAATTTTTGTATAAATGCATGTTACATTCAGTGTTTTCTCTACTCACTTTTAGGTAACACATTCACATCTCTTTCTCTACTCACTCCTCTATAAAGAATTTTCCATAAAAAAACGCGATTTTACACCAAAAAACATTTTAATCTCCGCTTTTATAGTAAGTCATACCATGTTCTGTGTGTTTGAAATAAAAATGCTGTTACATTCACAATGTTAACTCTACTCACTTTTAGGTAACACCTTCACATGTCTTTCTCCACTCACTTCTACAAATTCATATCATCTATACAACTTGGATGTTTGTATACATCTAACTGTTAAGCTCGAAAACCGCTTAACCGATCACCGCGAAATTCGGCACGAATATGAATTTTTTTCATGGGGAAACTTTTTATGGTAACAATGTTATTCCCTATCGTTTATCAACTTCATACATACCTACGCCTATACATATCGTATGTTGAAGAGTGAGTAAATTCCAAAACAGGTTGACCGATCGCCACGAAAAGTGATTTATCTATTACGTTTACGTGGGTTTCTCTACTTCATTTTCTTTTACCTAACATACTACTCCCTCTTCTACAAACAATCCATATATTTTTCCATACACTTGAAATATAAGTGCAACGTATAACATTCACACGGTTTTTCTACTCATTTCTTTCACTACTCCCGCTTCGGCGAACAATTACGAACAATTCATACAATTTTCTATATGATTGAAACAGAAATGCGTAGTACATTCACATGGCTTTTATCAACCAGCTTTTCTTCCTGTAGTATTTCTTATTGTTCAACAGTGCTTTTGCTCAGTGTTGCTACGGTTTCTAATAGAAAATAAAGAACTAGTTAAAAAAGTAGAGTAATCACAATTTGATGTCAGGAGTGCGCCGAAAAGCACGATATGGAACAGTTGATGAAACAAATGTTAGCCAAGATGGACATAATGGGAAATGAAATGAATTCCGGAATGCGGCAGAGGAAACAAATGTGAAAACCGAATTGGAAAAATGTAAACTACGGAATAAAAAATATAGGAACAAAAGTGGACAAAATGGAAACAAAAATGGAAGGCCAATTGAAAATATAAACTCCGAAACAGAAAAGATGAAGACGGGAATGTGTAATATGAAGGTAGATCTATTGGAGAATACTAACGAGTGACTGGCCAGATAAAATGAAGTCATGGAAGAACTCGACGGAAAGATGAAGGACCTTGGCGAATGTGTTAACGCCCTGGAGTCAATCGCAGCAGCAAGGAACTGAACTGCATAATGGAACAAATGCTCAACGAAAACCTCAAACTGGGTGGACATCTATGGGGGAGGTCTGCGTTCAGCAGTAGATGTTTTACAGCTGAAATGATAGTGTTTATGAAATATTTGTATCTCGGAAATGACTATCCACAATTGCGACTAAAATTGTTATTTAGTTAACGTTTTGACTTTCAGTTTATCTAATAAGTATCTTCTCCCACAAAAAACAAGATTTCACAAAAACAGAGGCGAAAAACGCCGAGCGAAGCTCGGTCGCCCAGATACTGTTGGCTTAATAGTCCTGTCTTATGAACCTTCGAAATTGAGTGTGCATTTTCCTACCGTAGGTTACAGAAATTCCGGCTCGATTGTATTGAGAGTTGGATATTATGAACTCACAAACGTGGAGAAAAATTCAAAGACGAGCTGGTAGTTTGTATTCGTATCAGCAATCAAATAAATTTTAAATGTTTTTCAGCGAGTTTACGCATTATATTAGTATACACAGTTTCTTTGAAGTATTTAATACATTCGTATATTAACGATTTAAGAGCTAGCGGCTTGCTGCTTGTCAAGAAGCATTGTTAAAGATCGATGGTAGTAAGTATAACTTTGGTTATAAACGTTCACAAAACCATATATTTAGTAGCCTCAATTATTTCAGCAGTTGTAATTCCGTTTCTTGGTGACTTCAAAATAATATAATTCATGGCCGTTATACTGAGTTTATATGTATAGAATAATGAAGAGAAGAACTTCAAGAATTTATAAATGACCTAAGGAAATAAAAGTAACGTCTAAACCAGCACTTATTTTTGAGCCTGGAAATTACGAGAGCCACGGAGGTGAAGATGAATCCATTGAAATGAGTCAAAGACGTTACCTACACAGAGATGATTTGACATGACCAAATACAGATATATATGTTAGTACCTACTTAAATTATTAAAGTCTAGTATTTGAATGGACTCTCTTCACCAAGAGTTCCCTAATACACAATCATTTGGAACGCTTACGTGTCTGATGTGTGGAACCAGATCTGATATTGCCTATAGCCCTATGTCATTGGAATAGTACAGAATGGCGCAGTTAAAAGTTGCCTGCCTCCCATTTGAATGCGAATGCAACACTTTAACTTCAGAAATTCAGCTTAGCAATGCTCCAGCAATACTCTTATTGAATATATTTATGGTTCTTAATGCCGTTTATTAAATAATCTATTGTTGAGCGTGTTACCAAACCATTTATTGATTTGAACAAAGAAAAACAAAGATGTTAAATAAAGAACATCAACTGCACTCGAAAGTTTCTGGGATTCTCCACTAGGAACCGCCACTTATTAAACAGCTACAACAATGGGCAGTTTATGCAATTATTGTCCCTGGTATTCTGTCAGCATTTCAGTTTATTTAATCAGTGAATTTGGACGTTTCTCTTTGTGTTGTTCTACAAAATTACTTTCTCGATACAAGAAAGAATTAAAATTGTGGAAGCATATGTGAAAACAGTTCGATTAAGGGAAATCGCGAAACTTTCGGGGTCAAGTATCCGAATAGAGAACTACAAACAATAAACAGTCTGTATAAACATTGGCGCACCTGCGGATCTGTGCAGAACGTAAAACGATAAAGAATTCCTTCGGTTATTGCAGACATTCGCCAAAGAATTATTCAGAGCCCAAAGAAGTTTACAAGTAAATTGGCTGAACAGCCACATGTAAGTAGCAGGAGTTGCCAGTGGATACTGAAGCCTTAAGTTGAAGCCATGTCGTGTGACAGTTGCGCAATTATGTGAGGATGTGGCTTTTAAATAACAACGATGGTTTGTTAGACTCTTCCATTACATCAGGAGTGATGAAGTATAGTCATATGATTTCACAGAACACGAGGTACTGGGCAACAGAGAACCCTAATGTTGTGCATCAGCAACCACTCTAATCAGCGTTTGGTGCACGAACATGCATCACTGGACCGAAAATTATGACATTACCCTCGACACGGTTGCATATATGGAAATGTTTGATACATTTAGTGCTCAACTCACTGAATATGAAACACAATACTCCTTCTTCCAAGAAAGATGAGGCAACATGCCACACGTCTAAGGTATCTCTAAAATGAGTTCATTGTCAGCAAACATTCGTGGCTACCACGTTCGCCGGATCTAATAACATACAATTTTTCCTGTGTTGACACTTGAAGAGCAGTCTATGAAACAAATCCACCCAATACAAGAACTGAAAGACATCAGCCGTGAAATTGGCGCCATCGATATCTGAACTTGACGCCGGGTGTATCTGAATATGCTTAAATGCACAGAGCTGTGTATTGATGTTGCTGAGGATCACTTTCAACATCTTCTATAAATGTATTTTTCACTGTAAATAAATCTAAATAAATTTAAGGTCAATTTCAGCTATCTTGAAATGTTACAGTGATGGCGATCATGGAATGTTATCCATTACTCTAGTTCAACTAGTTTAATGTCCTTTATCTAGGTAGGTCATGTCGGATGATATATCAGTGGGTGAAAATCGTCTTAAATGAGCTGGGAGTCCTTGGGGCTTAAAGTTATCAGCATTTCACCGTTTCAGATTATACAAATCCCCGTAAGAAAACCTCTCGTCCATGTAACTCAGCCTAGTCGATATTTGAATCCGGGATCCTCTGAACGTAAGGCAGTCACACTATCCCTACATCACGGCAGTAGATACAGAATGCTTAGCTATGTTGCGCTGCGTCTTGCCCATTGGTATAAACCAATTAATATTAATTTATAATTGAATAGCTCATTATAATCAGGAGTAAGCGAAACATTGCTTTCACGTGTGTTGTGTACTAGGGTACTCTGTAACGCGAGAGCAGTGTCGTTTTAAACAATTTCCATTACTACTTCCATCAATATCATAAGTTTCCTTTATAATATTTGTTTGTTAAGAGCAAAAAGGCAATGTGACCACTATATAATTTAATTTATAACTATACACAATTTAGTTGTAATAATTGCTTTAAAAAAAGGCATTCCAACAGCAATTATTATAATTTTAAATTAGCAAATGTATCATCTGAAATACTTCAATGCATAAATGCCCTGTGCTAAAGATGCACGGTTGTTTCTTCCCTGATCCTCCAAATTATAATACACAAGTACTTATTTATAGTGAAACATCGTTTCTTAAATTAAGTTTCTACCAGTGCAGCCTGTCCTATAGACCAATAGTGTTAGCATAGAAATGTAGAAGTCAAAAACCAGTCGCTGTTTTGCCTGCGGCTTTGGTAGATAGTTCTGACCTACACAACCCTGTTCTTCTTTACTCCACTGGCTAGGGATGACCAAACAATGCATTTGCGACTGTTTCTTTCGAGACATGAACCCAGTTTATTTTACGAGGGATTATACAATAGGCAAGAGATCTTGACACTTGGGAAAAAAGGTTTATATGAAGAAGCTCCAAACACGTTTACATAGTGAGTTTTGATTCTGATTTGAAGAAACTCCAGTAGTGAAGTTTGTCCATTCTACACCAGAGGAAAAACAGCTGACTGTAAAATGCTGGCAATTTCCTGGTGGATATTGTGTTTTGATTCTTCCAGGGTGGGTGCATATGTTTTAAGTTACCCAAAAGATAAAAAAATCACAGGGGTTTAGTTCAGGGTACTGAAGGGGCCACAAATCTCTACTAATAATTCTGTTCTGAAACACAGTTTCAATTGTTCTTGTTGAAAAAAGTCCAAATCACACTCCTTGTCTGTTAATTCTCTAAGAAACAGAGCAAAATTGTCTTCAGGTATGTACAAGCATCAACTGCTCAGAACCTAATATTGTTCATGAAGTACCCCTTCATGATGAAAAAACTGGTGTATGGTGCGCCATTAGTGGAGAAAGGTTTCTCAGAGCTCCAATAAGCAATTTATATCTCTGGGTAACCTAAAACATAAGTGTACAAGACAATCCCACACACCCTGGAAGAGTTAAAACAAAATATCTGCTGGGAAATTGCCAGCATTTCTCAATGTGAACTACGGCAAAAATGTATTGATTACTGTGGCCAGTTTCAGCATCTCCTTTCATAAAATTGGTAAATAAAGCCTTTAAAATGTTGTATAGTTTCATCCGCACTTTTCTATGATAGCGACAGATGGCAATGAGAGTGGACAGGCAAAATACTGTGCAGCTGGTTCAGGACATTGATATAACTAGATAAATGTGGGTACTGCCTCAAAGTGTAAAATCCATGCAATGAGAATACAACTCTTTTGAGAACATACTTTATTTCAGACAGTTACATCTAAGTCTGTTTTATGGTGATAGATCACAGAATGTGAATGATGGTACAGGGAATCTTAAAGCAACAACATGATGTCTGTAACAAATAAATCATTTATGAACTCATCTTGTGTCTTGGCATACAAAAATAACAATTTTCATCTTACACCTGTTGAAGCACTAGGTCCAACCAGAATGTTGTTACATTTTATGTACTTGGTTTTTAATAAGATATTATTCCAAACAATTCTGAAATTAAAGCTAAAGGTGTACAAATGCTATCTTCAGTGGCACATAATCCCTCACCCATGTACATTAAACATACAAAGGAAATGTTAAATCAAAATATAAAATAATTTTATACTAGAACTCCTTCAGATGAGCTGTAAGAAAGTTGGACAACAGGCTGAAGTATACATTTTTGTTTAAAACTTCCTTCATGACTTAGTGATGCAAGGATGATATGCATAACATTAATACAGTTAAAGACATTCTTTAAAAGCACTGGTCCCAAGAACATGTTGACTATGGCAGGTTGCTTAAAATGCACAACTCACTCACTTGATACACGGGGAGAACAAAAAAGTGCCAAATGGCTATATGGTGTTTTACCTCTCCATATGCTCGCCATCTGCTGCTATCATAGAAAGGCATGGATGAAACCGTACATTTTTAAAACTACTTTTACATGGTAATTATTATTTATTTATGCCAACAAACTTACTGTTGGTGTTTTTAAACACACAAGCCGTGTGTGGGCAGAGTTTAAGAGGTAGAACTGGAACTTAAAAATTCAATGCCACAACTGGGATTTGAACCACAGATCTTCCGCTTGCCGGGCGGACGCTCTAACCACTGAGCTATTGTGACAAACTGCCAGAATGGCATTAAATTCTCAAGCCAGTTCGTATTTCTCCTGGTAAACCACAAAGGCAGTCTCACATCAGAAACAATTACCCCAATTGTGACTTACTATTGTAAGTACTTTATATCCCAGGATTAAATAACCTTCACATGGTAATTATTATTTATTTATGCCAACAAACTTACTGTTGGTGTTTTTAAACACACAAGCCGTGTGTGGGCAGAGTTTAAGAGGTAGAACTGGAACTTAAAAATTCAATGCCACAACTGGGATTTGAACCACAGACCTTCCGCTTGCTGGGCGGACGCTCTAACCACTGAGCTATTGTGACAAACTGCCAGAATGGCATTAAATTCTCAAGCGGAAGGTCTGTGGTTCAAATCCCAGTTGTGGCATTGAATTTTTAAGTTCCAGTTCTACCTCTTATACTTTTACATGCTTTAATTACCAACTTTATGAAAGGAGATGCTGAAACTGGCCACTGTCATTGTCTGTACATTTTTGGCACCTCTTTAGGAAATATCCATCACTCACCATACTTCACGTTGATAAATGTGGCAATTTCCTGGCAGATATCTTGTGTATATATAAATATATTCCGCACAACTTGGAAACGGCTCTAACGATTTCGATCAAATTTCGTATTCAGACAGGGTTTTGCTTATTAAGTTTATCTATATAGATGTCAATCCCGAAAAAAACATGATTTTACGTGTAACAGTCACAATTAGTCAAAACTTTATTTCGGCCATAATTTCTCTATTAATGGGCCAATTTAAACAAACAAGCTAGGGTATTAAAGGTGTCGTCACGGAAACTCCAACAATTAGAATGAAAATTTATATTTAGTTAACATTTTGCTTTTCAAGTTTATCTAAATAAGTATATTCTCCCAATAAAACACGATTAAAAAAGAGGAAAGGAAAAGAAAAGAAAAGCCAAACAAAGCTTGGTTGCCCAGGTACTTTTGTTTTAAGTTACTCCAGGGATAGAAATTGCTTATCGGGGCTGTGAGAAACCTTTCTCTGTAATGGCGCACCATACACCAATTTTTTCATCATGAACGGGTTCTTCACGAACAATAATAGGTTCTGAATTATTGGGACAATTTTGCTCAAATCAACAGTTGATACCCATACATACGTGAATACAATTTTGTCCCTTTTCAACAGCTCATACAGACAATCTTTCAGTGACAATTGAAAGTGTGTTTCAGGACAGAATTATTAGTAGAGATTTGTGGTCCCCTTGGTGCCCCAACCTAAGCTCCTGCAATTTCTATCTCTGGGGTATCTTAAAACAAAGTATACAGCACAAACCCACACACCCTGGAAGAACTATAACAAAATATCACTCAGGAAATTGCCAGTATTTCTCAACGTGAACTAAGGCAAGTGATGGATAGTTTCCTAAAGAGGTGCCAGAAATGTATGGACAATGACGGCGACCAGTTTCAGCATCTCCTTTCATAACATGGGTAAGTAAAGACTTGAAATGTATGGTTTCAACTGTGCCTTTCTATGATAGTGCCAGACGGCAATGAGCACCGGAAATGTGGACAGTCAAAACCCTGCGCAACCCGTTCTGAACCTTTCTGCTCTCCCGTTATTTAGAAAAATTATTTACAGCTCAGTCCATAACCATAAAACAATTCTATAATGCAATATAAAACAATAATTATATTACTTTAAGTACATTTATATATCTTACAATTCCTAATACCTTCAGCATCCGAATATACAATATGGAATGTTATCATGGAATAATTCTTTTCAATCACACCTTGTATTAGCCTTGTTGTTTGAAAATAAGTTAATTGAAAGTAGATTAAAGCATTAACATTTAAGGCCATTAGTTGTAACACTAATGAACAATACAACATCAGTGTTAACATGCACATTTAGTTCGATGTATATTAATAAAAAAAATTTGCACTTTTTTGTCTTCAGTTTCAGGAAGATCTTCTCTTAGGTCTTTCGTAGATTCGATCCAACAAAGCCTGTAGAATACTGCCTGGAATCCTTTGATTTTCTCGTATCAACTCTTCTATAGCACGAGCAACCTAGAAGTTTTAAATGTCAAGAATAAATAATTGATAGGTGTTAGGGAAGAAACATAGAAGCAGAAAGTGTAACCTTAGAAGATATATACAGCGTCCCCAAGTTTGATGTTCATAAGACTCCTCCAATTTTAGAAACTTGATTCCCAAAAATGAGTTTTCTGGTGACTAAGTATTGGGTACTTGCAAGATATATGAAGTGGTCTGAGCAACTGGTGCTCAGAGAGTGCAGATTACTCACACTTTGATAACTATATGTTTAGCAGGTTAAAGAAATGAAGGTTGCTCAAGGTATCGTCACCAAAGTGGCCCGGGTTCGATCCTGGGCAACCGCATGTGGGTTTGTGATGCTAGGACAGGTTTCCTCGGGGTTCACCCGTCATCTCATTCCATCGGTACTCCATCTTGATTCCATGTATCATCAGTGTCACTGCCTGCGGTGCCGTATGTAGTAAAAGCGGGCAGTAAACACTACTACTATTGAAGGTATCATGCAAGTTGCCCAGGCCTGGTCTACAGCCAGGATTCACTTTCTGTCCCATTCTGTCAGGGGCCCCCTAAGGGGACACAGGCCTGTTGCCAAGCAGATCCTTAAAGGAGTAATTAATATTTTAACTATCAGGTCTGCCATATAAACCAAGACCATTGAAGTGACGTGTTTACTTTCTGCATGCACCTCACAAACATTAGTTGCCAGTCTACATATCATTCCAACACTGTATTTTCATATGCAAAAGTTATTTTAAGTACAAGTCAGCTCCACAGGTATGCGATGCATTTATAAACTACTGGTTCAGTGCTCAATAAAAAACATACGCACACGCAAACAGTTTTAACAGGAAAAAGGCTAGATAACATTAGTGCAAATCTTGAATGGTCACCAAATAAATCACTTGTAAAATTAGCACAAATAGGGGAAGGGGTTTTAGTTTCTTCTGCAAACTGGAATGCCTCATTCTCCAGATCAAACAGTGTGTGGGATACATTACAGCAGCAGAACTCACAAGATTATGCACATGCTTAAAGCAGTGCGGCCGCACACAACATATGTTTCACTGAGACAACTACCATAGCACAGAGCAGAAACACTGTGCGATGGTCTTCCTTTATATGGGATATTCCATACACCATGGGACTTTTTTATAAGCAATCAGCATCTCTATACTCCTGGTATTTTCAAAATGAAGAGAAATGTTTTATTTGTCATGAAAATGTCTTAAACATGGAAGAATGTAGTAAAATAAATTTGGCTACTCTTGTTAACGATAGTGAACCACTATATTTTCATTCATAAGAGAAAGAACACTTGTTAAAGCTACAGGAATGCTTCATATACGAGGTGTCATAAAAAAGTAACGGGGATTTTTAAATTTTGCAGGTTTTATACATCCAATTTTCAAAACTTTCTTTTATCTTGTTGATATATGTTTGCATATTTAGTTTATTGTTGACAGTCAAAACGGTTATATGTGTTTGCAAGTGTTCAGTGAATTTTTGCTCTCTACTATGAGGAAGACAAGAGATTATGAGTGGTATAGACGCTTCAAAAAGGGTCAGAAGATGTGGAAGAATAAAGAAAATGGTTATGAAAAATTGCCGAATCACCATCAGAGAGGTTGCTGATGATGTGAACTTATCCACTGGCTCATGCCAAACAATTTGTTGGGTATGAAACGTGTGGTAGCAAAGTTTGTTCCAAAATTGTTGAATTTTGACCAAAAATGATGTCGCATGGACACTACTCAGGAATTGGTGAATGAAGTCAAGAATGACCCAGAACTTGTAAAGAAGCTTATAACAGGTGACGAAACATGGGTACATGGGTATGACGTCGAAAGCAAGGCCCAATTGTCCCGATGGAAACTGCCTGACAAGTTCAATCACATTGAAGGTTCTTCTGTTTTCTTCGATTACAATGGGATAGTAGTACATTGTAAGTTCCTGCCTAATGGTTGTTGTATGGTCAATAAGGAATACTACCTGGAAGTTCTGCACTATTTGTGTGACGCAATTTGAAAAAAGTGACCAGAATTGTGGCAAAGATCTCATCATGATAATACTCCTGCTCACACCTCAATGCTTGTTTATGATCTTCTGGCAAAAAAACAAGACCGTTATGTTTCTTCAGCCACTTCTTTCTATTCCCAAGGCTGAACAGAACCATGAAAGGACGTCGTTTTGCCACCACTGAAGGAGCTGAACACCATTGGAAAAAGTGTATTATATCTAAGGGGGATCACATCTCGTATACACATGTTCTTAAAAAATCTTAATAGTAAAAGGTAGAAATCAGTTGAATAAAGTTCTACACATATGTAGGTAACTTACATCTTTGCAAGCAACTTGAAATATTATTAATTTAAGGCTGGTTTCACCAACCAGTGCTAAATTTTAACAAAATATTAAAGTGATTAAAGACTGAACTTAACACAAATTCTGTTTCATCAAAGATATTCCTGTTTGTAAAATATAACATGGTAAAGCTACAGCCATAGTTGATGTTATTGCATCCATTGTGTTGCCACAGAAGTGTTTATTTGTGAACCATTGCAGGGAAGGCAACCGATAAATTTTAAAATAAGATTCTGTTTACACTGTATTGCTTGCCTGGTTTTGTCTTGAACTGCTTTAGAGCATTATATTTACTGTTGTTATTCCAACACAATATTGCATTAAATACATTACGATATTTAGTGATCAAAAGTGTTATTGCAGAACAAGATTTGTTGAAGGTGAGTAGGTTCTTGTGTTGTGTGGTAACGATGTTTGAAAGCATGTTACTTTAACATTGTGATATTTGAGGTTAGAAATACTGCCTTTAGGTGTAATGTAGGCCATATTGAATTCTTCAGAACTGCTGATAAACTGTTTTCCCTATAGCTTTAATATTAAATAAGCAATATGCCAGAAGGCAAAATCCTCCAGAACAAGATTTTCCCATTACTTCATTTGAATGAATTTCAACAATAATGATGCCCTTGACAAAGGCATACAGAAACTGGTTTCCTCTTCATAAAATAATGTTATATTTTTTTAAAAACACCCTTATAATATTTCTGGTATTATTACTCAATTCAAACAAGTCTACATTCATAAAACCAATATTCACTGATTTACTGTACCCATTTATTTTTAACTCAGTACAAATATTCGTCTAAAACCTTTCTGTATTGCTATCTCAAGACTTATTCAAAACCTTTCGGTGTAAGTCATCACTGTTGATTTCACAGTATAGTTTTGAATCACAGTGGAATGTAAAATATATAAATTAACATTCATACTTTAATAAATGTATAAAATGTGAAGGTTTGGGTTGTAGGACTAATTATGAAAATAAATAGAGCAGTACCTCAACTTGAAGCTGTTCTGGCGTGAATTTACTGTTGTATGGAACAGGCTTTCCAACATGAGTACGCAATTTCACAGGAAATCCTCCATATATAGGGACAATAGGAAGCCTTGTGATGGAATACAGTTTCAGCCATATCATTCGTCCAAAACTAACACTGCGAAAAGCTTCTCGTAAGTTCTGTGTAAATACTGGAATTACTGGCTGAAAAAGAAACATTAGTAGGCAACTTTCTCTACCACATCTCAGAGACAGATATGATATTTATTTTTAAAAATATAGCAACTAAGTATACATTTACTCTTGCTGGGTGAAGCCAAGGATCAGTGACTTCAACTACAAAACCTGCACTAGCATTAATAATAATCAGATTTCTCTTACAGTGAGGAAATACGAGAAACAGACAAATGTATATTCTTTCTTTTTCATCTATGTATAGAAAGTAGTTAATAATGGTTGGAATACAATACTTTATCTCTTTTGAGGCACCCCTGTAACCAAAGTTCAGCAGCTTTTAGCCATGGGACGTGAAGATTGCCAAGAAAATCCCCTAACTCCAAACTACTCTTTAGATAGAACATTTTTAAAAAAAAAGACATATTTTCAGGAAAAGAAAATGAAAAGCCAATGAAGTCCTCTTGCATAACTGGTAAACCATAAGAGATAGACAAAATGTATACTCCAACCAGCCTTGTATCCCTCCACGATAACCCAGAGTTTGTATCAGCTGCAACAGAACAATATCAACTCTGGAGTTTTAGGAATAGCACTGCTATTGTGTTACATTCAAGTAGTCTTTACCAGAGTTATCATCAGAGGCCGGAACTTAAGCAGAATGCCTTTTTGAATGTGTCAAATCTATCTTTAATTTCAGTGAATCTGTGCAAATTCAGGGTGGGTGAGTTCCAGGCTGTATCTACAATGTACAAAATCACAACACCCCTAAGTTTGGGGAGGTCCGGGGCAACAGGGTAACTCCTAAAGCATAGACTCAGCAAATAGAGAGTACAGGCAGCAATCAAGGTATAAAAATTATAACTTTGTGACTGAAATGCAAGTTTTATGTTGCCTTTTTAAATATAAATGCTTTTTGTTGCCTTTATTTCATTATTTATCTATTATTAAACGTTTCCTTCAGGTACATTTTATTTCAATTACCATTAGTCCATGACAATAAAAGTTAGTTTGCCGAATGCATATTATTGTCTGTAAGTTCTAGACAACATAGGCATCCTTTATTCAGCTTATTATTTTCTTTGCAACAATAAGTGCTGCCATGCAAATAAATGTATAGATAGAATAAATGTATAGATAGAAAACGTTTGAATTCTGCTTGTGTTTATTTTAAAAGGCAATAATGACTGTAGGTCTAACTTTGTTTTTCTTTCAGTTTTCATTGCAACGTTGTAGCTAACAGCAAGATGCAAAAATTTAGAGTTCCTTTACACAGTAAACTACAAAGTTACATTAACACTTTTGGATTCAACGTATTTCGTACAGACGGTAAAGTACTCACATGCAAGCAAGTCCGTGACATATGAAAAAAGTATTTTATATCATAACATATCAGCACAAAAATTGCACCTTCCCAGCCTACTGGAAAGATTTCTTTGCTTCCATCAGTAATTGCAACATCAAGTCAAAAATCCGAGTTTACATTCGACTTACATATGGAAAGCTTTTCTCAGTGCTGGAATCCCTATGTGGAAATTACAGAATCCTGCATTATCACAGTTTTTGGAGATGTATACTAACCAATCTGTTGTACCTAGCAAAAATATTACTTACCTGAACGTTATGATGACACAATGAAAATCATTAAAGATAAGATCTGTTTTAGTATTTATAATGCCTAAACTTCTGGTCTCTGGTTATCACACATTTTGAAAACTCGCAGATACTTGCCGACATTTAAGGTATTATATTTTGTGGCATGCTATGGTCTCCCACATATCAAGAACATAAAACTTAAACAAATTGACAAACCAGCCATAGCCCATTATTTCTGGTCAACTCAGCACACCATAAAACTGGGTGTCAAATTATTTAAAGATGTAAAAACTACAGCTGAACGTTCACCTAGCCATGAATTTTGGAATTCCACATGCAGACACATCTTAAACTTTACATCCAGCAAGCCAGATAGCAGCACAGACACAACCACAACAGATTCTTCTTCAAACGCCAGTCGAGAAACTGTTGATAATGAAAACGATGCTCTTTGAAACGCATCCGGATAAAAAGTAAGTTAAGTGAAACTATTACTGTCTATAGGACAACTCAAGTGCGTCTATAAAATCATTTGAAAAGTTTCACTGTTTATATCACTTTGTATACGTTAAGTGAAATAATGTACTAACACTTTGAGTTAGATGGTTTCTCAGTTGAAGGGCCCAGAAATAATTATTTGCAGTACATAAATGAAATTTGCTATAATGTCTTAGTATATTATGGAAGATCTTTGAGAATCTCTTAAAAAGTAAGTAATAGTAATAGTAATAACTTCTATTTTTATTTTAAATTTACAAAAGATATAAAAATGTGATTTTAAAAAAAATCTGTGTAAAGCAGCTTACGTCAAATTTAAACATATTTGTCTGTAAACTCGAAAAGCTCTCCATCTGAAATAAGAGTTTTCCAGTATTTTATTAACTGAAACCAGAAACCTATCAAATATTTGATTCATCTTGATATTGAACCTTAATTGTTATCAATAAGATATACCACTTCCATTTGAACTTTGGTATGCTTTTATTCATATACATGCCTCTAATGTAGAGTTCTGTATTGCTTTATCAGAATCACACAGCACTCTTCTTCTTCTTTTTGAAAATAATAAAGCACTGTAAAAGGGTCTTGACTTTGAGTCTCATTTAAAAAGATATTTCTGGAATGTTTTACATGGTTTTGACATTTCCCGATCCATTTTGGCATTTTTATTTGGAGTGATTTTCTTGCAATTAATAAGTTTAGAATTTCCATTATCAATGTAAAGGAATATACGCTATCTTGTATACCTACATCTTTTCCAAAGAATACAGAATCCAATTAGTTACACTTGCACTTTCTTCAGCAGCCCAATGTAATTTCCTTACTAGCCTTCATCTCTAGCATCTCATTCTTCAAATGAAAACTAATAAATTTTGAGTAGGTATTAAATTTTTGGTAAACTTTCTTGGCATCTGAAAAACATAAACCAATGATTATGAATAAGTAAGGGTATAACATGTCTCAAAGATTTTGGTACCATTATAAAAAACCTACAATAGAGTTTTTCTTAATCCCTTACATTATTACTGCTACTGCCCATATTGTGTAAATGTGCATCTTTAATGCTTCGTAACGACTTAGGTTTAATTATGAATTGTGATGATTTTTATTGTAAACTGCTTTTGTGCTGGCACCATATAATAAGAACTATGTTGAATTTAGACTTTGCTTTATTTAAAATTAAAGGAATTATCAAAACCTTCATTAATCTGAGCAACTAGTAGAATAAACAAGCCACCAATATGATTATTCAATACCGTTTCAGTTTCAGTTTTATTCTGCCATTTGCAACATTTTTACAAAGCATTGTCAAGTTTATAAAAAATAGAAAACATATTTACATTATCTATTAATCATGTAATTTTACGTAAGTTAGGAACATATATGCACGTTATTGATTAGGTAAGTAATTTTAAGTACAAAGCTGAGCAGATATAGTTACCTAGAATTAATTAAATACCTAAAATTAATTTAACGCAAATTTCAGAAGATTAATGTTTTAAAACCAGGTTACGCCTCAAGATTTTGTTTCATTTTGTATTCTTCGATTGAGTAGAAAGCATTTTTAATCAGGTAAGTCTTTATTGTATTAATTTTCTTCACTTCTTCATGTAGTTCTTTGATTGGGTGAGGTAAATGATTGTATAGATCTTTTGCAACACTTTCAATACTTTTGGAAGTTAATGATCCCCTTAGCCTATTTCTAAAGTAGTTCTGTTTTGTTCTCGTGTTATGCCCATGCATATTCCTATTTTTTTCTTCAGTGTGATTTCTTATTGCGTCCTTAAGACATTCAAATATATATAAGCATGGTACTGTGAGCATTTTTAGTTTTTTAAAGCTGCTTTTACATGATTGTTCCCTTTGCAGTTTTTCCATTATTCGAATTGCTTTTTTCTGTAGCCTACATATTCTCAGTATATTTTTCTTACCCGCTGCTCCCCATAAAATAATCCCATAATTTAGGTGTGAATGTACAAATGCATAATAAACCTTTAGTATACTATCTTTATCCATAATTTGTGTTATGTTTCAATACGTATATGCCCTTATTGATTTTGTTACTAACCTTTTCTATATGTTTGTGCCATTTTAAGCTATTGTCTATGACTATTCCAAAAAATTTGTCTGTGTAACTTGGGAGATATTTTTATTTTGTATTGCTAATGTGATGTTACTTTGTGCCTTATTACTAATCGTAATTTGCATCCATTCGGTTTTGTTTGCATTAAGTGCCATTCCTAATGTCTCTAAGTAAGTTCTAATTAGTTCTAACTGAGCACAAAATTACATGCATGTAAGCATTTTCATCACTTCTCAACTCTTTCATAGAAGCCAGATGTGCTGATGAACTGAGATTACATCATAATAGTTCATAGGTATACAACCAATACACAAGTGATTGCAATTTAAACAATTGTTTATTGAAAAAAAAAATCTGTTGCACTCACATGACTTTCTCTACTCTTGTACTAACCATTCTTACAAACTCTTATTCCTGTATCTTCTTTGTGTTAGTTGAGAACAAATTATCTTATTGATTATTTCCTTGTAGGTGCAAGGGGAATATTAGACTACAGTAGGCTTTGAAATCCCATTCTTTTTACATGCTTAACATATAAAAAAATAAACAACGATGTTACATTTCACGAAAATAACACAAATAACAAAGAATATCTCCAAAATGGTTTATTCTATAAAATAATTTATTCGGACATAAATTGTGTGTTTTAGCGAGATCTACATTTTTTTGTATAGTAAGATTTTGTCTATCTCTTACGGTTTACGAGTTATTCAAAAGTCATCCAGAGTAAACAGGACTACGTAGGCTATAGCCAGAAAATTCAAAATATACATTTCATTTGTCCTAAAAAAATACCTTAAACATGTCATTTTAATCAAAATTGAGTCATTTTCAAGAAAATCAAAATTTTCCATGTAAAGGGTAGTTTAGGGTGGAGCTATTTTCTTCAAAATCTTCGTGTCGCATCCTTGAAAGACATTAAACTTAAATACCAACTTTGGTTTTTAACCAACTTTTCGTTTCTGAGTTATACTGTCCACAGAGTGACACACACATGGACCTTTTTCTAAAAAATTTTTTTTTGGACCTCTTTGAAATCTCAACATTGAATTTTTGTGTGGAATACAATACTTCCTCTACTTACCAGTAGAGAAAGTAAAAATTGAATAACAATGTTCTATCTGACAGAAGTATAAGTTCTCTAAAACTTACACATATAACAAGCAATATCTTCAAAATGGTTCACTCTGCATAAAATGTATGTTTTAGAAAGATCTAAATTTTTTGTATAGTAAGATTTGGTCTATCTCTTATGGTTTACCAATTATGCAAAAGTCGTCCAGAGTAAACAGGACTACATGGGCTAGAGCTGGAAAATTGAATAATACATTTCATTTGTCATAAAAATATTTCGAACATATGGCATTTTAATCAAAATTGTTAGAGCCATTTTCGAAACATTTTCCATGTAAAGGTTAAATTAGGGTGGAGAAATTTTCTTGAAAATCTTTGTATGGTATTGTTAAAAGACATTAAATACCAAGTTCTTGTTTTCGGACTGATTGACACACACAGACCTTTTTCTAAAAAGGCCTTTCTTGGATTCAGGAGGCCTCAAGACATATATTTCTGGTGAAACCTCAACATCGAATTTTTGGGTGGAATACAATACATCCTCTACCTACTACACGTAGTACAGAAAGTAAAAAATGACACTTATCCTAATGAACAGAAGTATTAAATTTTTCATCAGTCAACTGTAAAGGTATGCTGAATATACCTTGAAACATTTAGCTCATTACATTAAATAGTTACTATGATAATGGATCAAACTAACTCATTTTGACTCCTCTTATGACCAGTCTACTGTCTACATCAGAAATTCTTTTGACTTATATTTAATTGTGTGGAGTACTACAAACCACTTTAGCATCCAGAGCAACTTTTGCAAAACCAAGTCTCTTCTTCCACATCAATTGGTAGTAAGAGTTTCCAAACTGAGCTTCATAAACTCCTCCAGGAGAAATAGCTAACAAATTATTCTGTTTTAAAATACTCGAGCACTGTTGCACTGTACCAGGAATCACATTCAATGCCTCAGAAATAATGGACCATCCTAAATTAACATACAAAATAAAACAATTATAGGTTTGAGTTCTATAAATTATACTAAAACACACAAAATTTCTGAGCTGCAGAGATTACTTCTTTTTTTTTCTTCTGTTCTGTCAAAGTAACATTTAAATTACCTGGTATGTTGAATAGAAAGCGGTCGGCAACCGTATGTATTAGTCTGTTTTTAAGTAGAAATGTTTTGGAGATAAAATAATATAAGTCTATGGGAATAGCACCATGATAGTAAACAATTAATGCAGGTGAGTCTTCTGGGATATTTTCCATTCCATGTACATCGTAACCTGAAAATAACCATCCGTTAAAATAGTGAAACATTACAAACACTTAGGTAATACATTCAAGTCCTGAACCATTTGCCAGCATTTCTTTAACTATTTATGAACAGAAGTTAACATGTGAGGGCTGTTCCAGAAGTTTGATGATGTTATGTTGTATAGTATTTGTTTGGCAGCCATCAATAGTGAATGCTTCCAGCGAGCTTGTAAACATGCATAAAACTGGTCATCAATACGAGATACAATACTTTCAGTCCAACCAATATTAAAGCTGAGGTAAATTCTACTCTGAGCGAGTCTGCTCCTTCGTTTACAATGCTAAAATATTGGGTGGCACAATTTAAGTATAAGCTGCTAAAACAAACATTGCAGTGGTTGACCAGATGAGATGACCATGCAAGAAATTGTAAAGAAAATCCACAAGATGGTGTGGCGGGGATTTCTTTAAAAAGATGGTTAACACATATTAGCGTGAATATGGTAGCAAATGGAGCACTGTTTTTGCTAAATGGTGTAAAGTTTGTTGGAGCAGGCGCGATTCCTATCTGCAGGGGATGTGGTCGTGGAATGGAATGCATAAATCAACGTACTTTTGTTATAAACACATTTATTCGTTCATCTACACTTTACATCACTATTTCACTTGGTAAATAACTTTTAAAATTGGATAGCGTCCATGCCGGTTAAAAGTTTGTGTAATTCACATTTTCACACGCCATCAACAATTATACGTCTTTACATTTTGAAGTCACAGACGCTAATGAAAGTAGTTTTTGGCGTGGGTATAACGCAACACCGCCATTCTTTTGTATTCATCCGCGCAACAGTTCTCATTGGTCGAACTCAAACAATTGAGAAGACATTGTCTATTTTGAGTATTGAAAAAAAATAGGTCCCTGATACATTCAAATTAAAAGAATTAAAAATTTACACACTCTTACAAAAATATTTACATGAACAATTTTCTATTAGTCAATATTCTGTCTCATATGCCCCTTGTTTTGTTTTTCAAGTTGTCACCTTATTTACAATCTTGAAACACAATACAATACTTCTCCCTACTTCTATGATTCAATCACTTTGTACAATATATATTTTTTTTCTTTACAGTCTTCTTCACTGTTTGTCTTTGTCCTTTGTTTTGACATGATACAGCATGTCTTTATAAACTTCACATATTCGATTGCTACACAATGCATTCAATTATTATACAATACATATCCAGTTATTGTACAATATACCCAGTTATCATATCACATATGTTGTTATTATACAATACACTTTCAGTCATTATGCAGTACATATCCAGTTATTGTACAACACATTTGATTACTACACAACATGTCCAATTATCATACAATACATATTCAGTTATTGCACAATATATCCTGCTATCATAACACATATGTGTTCTGTTATTATGCAATACATATTCAGTTATTACACAATACACATTCAGTTTTGACATAAAGCATTTAGTTATTACTCAACATATTCTGTTATTGTACAATATATCCAGTTATCATATCAGACATGTTGTTATTATACAACACACCTTCAGTCATTATACAATACATATTCAGTTATTGTACAACACACATTCAGTTCTTATACAACACATACTCAGTTATTGTACATTTGACATTGACACAAATATAATTTAAGTGTTTCATGTGGTTTTTGACTTGTATTCTTTGCTATGAGGAGAGAAAAACAGGATACAAATTTTGAGCTAATGATTATGATCATGTTTATGGCAATATTTTATTCAGTTCTTTGCCT
The DNA here is from genome assembly GCA_030765045.1 of Tenodera sinensis. Classification (NCBI taxonomy): domain Eukaryota; kingdom Metazoa; phylum Arthropoda; class Insecta; order Mantodea; family Mantidae; genus Tenodera; species Tenodera sinensis. The sequence continues at coordinate 134,566,329 of CM060969.1, forward strand.
TCTTTGTCTTATAAGCTTATGTATAGGCAGGTTGTTGAGTCGGTTCTTAAACTCTGATGTTACTAATGGTACTAACTTTCTTGATTGGGTTATTATTCATTGTTGTTTGGTTCAACATTTCTTCGAGTTAAGCATTGGCTATATTCATCTCAATTCATGGGCATTGTTTTTCTGATTATGGTTTTCCTCACTTCACTAATTGTCATTTCTTTGTCTCTTATTTTTATAAGAGAAAACTTCTATACTTACAATCATTCTGTAATTGTATTATTTTTCTTCTCAATTTACTCTCGACATCTTTGTGTCGAAATATTATATCTTTTTCATCATAATTGATTCATTTTTATTTTTGTCCCTGACATCCTTATGTCAAAAACATATTATCTTCCGTCGCTATGATTCATTTATTCAATGACAATCAGTGTCCTCATCTGTCTTTGTTGACAATGCTCTTTGTGGTCGATATAGCCAATGACCATGTTGATTTTTTTTTTTTTCTTGTTGTAATTCCTAATCTGAACATCATTTTCTATAAGTAACCCATTAAAATTGTTATCTTCCTTCATCTCTATTACTCCTGCCTTACACATTCGTTGACAAAGACTATTTGGCCCTTTCTTTGTATGGCTTCAATTTGTTTTTATGGTATCTTCCTACCAACTTGCCATTTGTATTCTGTAGCTCATACGTGTGGTCACCCAGCTGTTTCGTTATGACCAGTGGTTCCATCTCTCTCTTCGTGTAGCCATCATGGTGTCGATGTCAATTGTAAGTTGCCGAGATTTTGTTGTTTGTCATCCAGCCAGTTGGGACGAACTTAGTTGTTGTAATTTCCCTGAGTGTTGGTGGTGGTTGTTGTTTCTGTATTCTGTGCAACATCTGCCCTATGTAGCACATTTTCATCTACTTCCTGCTGTCTTATGTTGTTAGTGTACCGTTGGTCTCTGCCCCTTTGGTGTGAACCTCTGTCATATGACGGTCTGTGGTTGTTCAAGTGTTCCCTACTGAATCGCATGTGATTCACTTGATGGGTATGGTCTCCTGGTCTTCCACGGTCATATGTATATGTTCTGTATCTCGATTCACCATTCGGTATTGTGTCATGGTATCGCTGTCTTGTGTTCTCCATCCTCTCGCCATGATTATGTGGTTGTGGGAAATGGTGTGCCCCTCTCCCCCTTTCATGGGTACTCCTAGTATTTGTATGTTCTCCTTCGCTTTGGTTGTTCGTAGCCGCGTTTCGGTTTAGGATGGGTGAGTTTGGGTGACCGTTCCTATGTCTATGTTCATTAGGTCGACCATTTTGTGTTTCGAAGGCTGTCAGCAGTTCTATCATATCTGCAAAATCTACTGGCCTTGCAACAATTAATCCTGTTCTCACTGTGTCTGGGAAATGTCTCGTTATGCTGGCAATTAGTTCTGCCTCCGACAAGTTAGGGTCTAATAGCTTTCCTTTGTTGGCTACTTTCATGAAATAGTCGACTAATGACAATCCTTTGGCTGGATCGTATCTACCTGTCGCTAGCTCTACCCTAGTTTGGTTTTGTTTAGCTGGGCCCCAATATCTTGATAGGAATAGATTTCTGAATGAGCTATAAGACTCGTGACCAGCTAGTGTTAACCTGAGCCATTCTAATGCCTTGTTTTTTAAGCTTTTCTTTACTATCATCATCCTAAGCTCGTTTGGTATCCTTTTCACTTTAAAGTATTCCTCCATCTCTTTAACAAAGAGTTTTGGATCATCTCCCTTCTCCTCGTCAAATGTAGGTGGTGTAATTTCATGTAATATGCTGTTAGTGTAACATGTGTTATGTGTTGTGTCATTGTTTGGTTGTGAACCTCTTTCTCTGTATAGTGAGTCAACATTTTGTACATTACTCAAGTAACTCTCATCTTGTACATTACTTACATCTAAATCATCTTGTCTTTGTAATGCCTTCACAACATCATTTACATTAGCCAAATTTTCTTTCCCTTTTTTCATTTCTTCACAAATTGATTTTAAATCATTCTTTATTTCTAAGTGGCTTTGTTTCATATCATTTATAGCATCCTGTTGTGAAAGCATCACATCATTCATTGTCTTAATTTTAGGGATTACTATTTGTTCTACAGTTTCATTAATAATGTCTTTCTTTACAACCTCAATCTCTTTCCTTAATTCCTCAGTTATTTCTGCTTTTACATTTGTTATCTTACAGTCTACACTTGTATTACTTTCTGTTATTTCATCCCTACATCTAGCAATTTCTTCTTCTAACACAATTTTACTCTCTCTCATCTCTGATTCTATCTTTCCCATCCTATCTCCTACAATTTCTATCCTAGCTTCTAAGGCTTCCTTTGTTTCATTTAAGTTTTTATGTACTAATTTTAAATTAGTTTCCATTACTTTCATATTTTCTTTACACTCCTGTCTCCCTAATTCTATTTTCTGTTCTAGGTTCTGTCTACCTAATTCCATTTGCTGTTCCAAGTTCTGTCTACCTAATTCCATTTTCTGTTCTAAGTCTTTTCTCACTTCCTCCATTTTCTGACCTAAACTTTGTTCTATATCCTGTTTTAATTCTATCTTATTTTGTTCTAGTTTCTGGCCTATACTCTGACCTAAACTTTGTTCTATATCCTGTTTCAATTCCATGTTATTTTGTTTCATTTTCTGACCTAAACTTTGTTCTATGTCCTGTTTTAATTCTGCATTATTTTGCTCCATTTTCTGACCTAATTCTACCTTGTTTTGTTCCAGTTTCTGACCTATTTCCTTCATATTCTGTTCTAGTCTTTCAAATATCATCATCATTAACCTTTGATCTTTGCTTATTTCCGCCGGTTCACCTTCTAATCCTTCCTGATAACTAGGCCTATCTGCCCCTTCCCCCACTCCTGTTTCTATCTCTTTTCGCGACATTATAATTCCTTTATCTAATTCACTTTTGGTTAAAAGTCCCACTACTTTTCCACTTCTAAGTATCATTAACTAATGGGAATAAGATAAAGATACAAAAAATTTCGATCCTACTTTCTTTTCTGCTGGTTCTTCGTCCGGTTATTTACGTCTCCTGGGTAGTTGGCTTCGCTAGATGATCTCCGGTGTTTTTCCCTCGTTGATTCTCCGTGTATCGATGTTTTGTTGATATCAGACGATGGTCTAATGGCGTCTTTCTCCTTCACGATAAGATAGCGTTCTTTTGGTGTTAGCACTTCGCACTCTCAATTTTGCATTCCACTCCAAATTCGCGCTCCACGTTGGGCAAGCCATTTGTGGCGGGGATTTCTTTAAAAAGATGGTTAACACATATTAGCGTGAATATGGTAGCAAATGGAGCACTGTTTTTGCTAAATGGTGTAAAGTTTGTTGGAGCAGGCGCGATTCCTATCTGCAGGGGATGTGGTCGTGGAATGGAATGCATAAATCAACGTACTTTTGTTATAAACACATTTATTCGTTCATCTACACTTTACATCACTATTTCACTTGGTAAATAACTTTTAAAATTGGATAGCGTCCATGCCGGTTAAAAGTTTGTGTAATTCACATTTTCACACGCCATCAACAATTATACGTCTTTACATTTTGAAGTCACAGACGCTAATGAAAGTAGTTTTTGGCGTGGGTATAACGCAACACCGCCATTCTTTTGTATTCATCCGCGCAACAGTTCTCATTGGTCGAACTCAAACAATTGAGAAGACATTGTCTATTTTGAGTATTGAAAAAAAATAGGTCCCTGATACATTCAAATTAAAAGAATTAAAAATTTACACACTCTTACAAAAATATTTACATGAACAATTTTCTATTAGTCAATATTCTGTCTCAATGGTATTGGATGACTGTAAACTGAAAGTGCGTGAGCTAGCAGACATTTCAAAATGTGCTGTACATCGCATACTGATTGAAAATTTGGGCGCGAGAATGCTGTGCCAAGATGGGTGCCATGTTTGCTCATAATAAAACAAAAACAGCATTGTGAGGATGTTTCAGTTGAGTGTTTGGCAATGTTTTGCTGCAATAAAGCGGTGCTTATGCATCGATTCATAACAATCAAAACAGTGGATTGAAAGGGAAGAATTGGCTCAGTTCCATCTGCAGGCAATGTCATGGCATCAGTTTTTTGTGGGATAATTTTCATTATCTCCAAAAAGGGAAAGCAATCAATGGTAAGTATTATGCAAGCTAGTTGCAGCATTTGAGTGATGAAATCAAGCAAACAGCCACATTTAGCAAAAAAGATTTTGTTTCATCTAGACAATGCACCAGTGCACACATCCATTACCGCCATAGCCAAAATCAATGAGTTAAAGTTTGAATTGCTTCCTCACGCAGCTCATTCAACAGATAAGCTGAAGAAATGGTGGTAATGTTGCTGAATATGGACTTAGGGGCCACATAACAAAGGGCGTCAATACATGAGAAATCAAAGTAGCCAGCAGTAGTACCACATAATTCGCACAACGTTGGAATTGTATAGTTGGTAATGCGTCTAAGAGCACATAAATGGAGCTAACTTCCAGCAATTTATAAAAGAAATGCAAAGTTGCATTTCAGAGGCATAAACCATATAACCTGAAATAACTGTGAAATCATAAGCTCGTGCATTTGTGCAGTACGTAGATAACCTTAAATAGGAACATATTTCATAATGTACATTTATGAAACAAATATAAAGTTTTATAAGAGTTACATGTTGCAAATGATTGACAAATGGAATGCTTTAAACATTGGAAACAAATGTCATAAGTTAGTAGTGATTTCAAGAGTATTTGAAATGCAGATTACCATTAATAATAACAGCTAAAGGGAATCTTCACTTTGTAACACTTTCTGCTAATGTTACATCTCCTTTATTTAGTTTGCACTTCCGTTCCATTACCCGTGTTCCTCTCTGATTCATAGTTGCCAATCTCTTTGTCCAGTAGTGTACTTTTTCATGTCAAGTTTTGCAACATTAAGCACTGAGAAGCCCGTATTTGGCAACATTACCGAGAAATGGCTTGGTGATGAAAGATTTGCCAACAACGAAGAGGTGGAGTCTACGGTTGATGGTTATTTTGCACAGCTTGACGGTTCTCAGTATAAACAGGTTATTAAAGTTACTGAGCATCGCTGGGAAAAGTGTATCGAGCTGAAAGGAGACTATGTAGAGAAATAAAGATGTTTTTGTGCTTTCTTTGTTAGGTCTGGTACTTCTCTGGAACAGCCCCCACAAGGTGCAATAGAATTTATATACACTAACACAGATTGCAGCTTTGCTTGCATTATTTCAATGACTGAAGAGATCTTTTTCTCTTTTTCAGTGTTCCCCCTCCCTCTCAGGAACATTCATATACATAATTTGACCTTTTGAAAAACTGTAACTAAACTCTCTTCTCTGAGGTATTGATTTTTAACAGTGCAATCTGTGCCCATTCCCTATGTTTATTAAGCAACCAAAACTATACTGCAGAATTAGAATGTTAATGCCTAACCTACATAGATGCTATAAATAACACAACTTGTCAGAACCATTATTCTCATAAACTTTTGTTATGTAATGTTTTTCAAGAAACAACCTTTACATGGAACATTCTTCGAAAATGGCTAGCAATTTTGATTAAAATGCCATATGAACTGTATATTTTGAATTTTCTGGATGACTTTTGCATAACTGGTAAATTGTAAGAAAGAGACCAAATCTTACTCTCCAAAACATGTAGATTTTGCTAAAACACACAATTTATATCTTAATAAAGTTTTTTGTGGAGTGAACCATTTCGGAGATATTCCTTGTTATTTGTGTGAGTTTTGAAAAACTTGAACTTTTGTCAAATATAACATCGTTATTAATTTTTTACATGTTAGCCGTGCAAAGAGAACGGAGTTTGAAAACTTTAAAAGATTTGACTCGCTCAAAGCCTACTGTATTCCCATATTCCCCTTGTACCTACAAGGAAATAAGCAATAAGATAACTTGTACAAATGTTTATCTCAACTAACACGAAGAAGATATAGGAATAAAAATTTATAAGAATAGTTAGTACAAGAGTAGAGAAAGTCATGTGAGTGCAACACATCAGATTTTTCATGTGGGTAATATTAGTCTACGAAAATTACCAAATCATTGCTATGGATCTTACTATACTGGAGTAATTGCTGTGAGTATAAAAATGCGTACAACATTAAGTATTATTACTATTTTCCAAGACTGTTAACAGTTTCACTAACATTACTAAGCTGTAAGAAGGAAAGAGGTGAGCAAAAAGTTTATAAGATATGAAAATAACAGAGATGATAGAATAGGGTACTACGGCTAAGACAGGAAGTAAATTGAGCCAATACTATTCATCAATGATATACTGGAGGGGCAAAAATGAAAACTAAACATAGTCCAGGACGAACAAACAGATAGCAGGGTTGCTATATGCTGACGACTTAATGATAGGACCCATTACAATTATAGGGCTACAGAGGAAGTGCAGTTCTGTAAAACCATGGAGATAAAGATAAACATAAACAAGTCAAAAGTAATGGTATCTGGGTGGGAAGAATATAGAGGTGGTAAAAGAATTTGATTACCTGTGTGCAATATTGGGGAATGGGGGATCATAGTAGGAAGGTAATAGCAACTGTGCAAATACACAGGGGATAGCCAAATTAATGTGGACACCTGCACTTACTTTATTAATAAGGGGTTGGACCCCCATTTGCCTGGAATATGGAATGTAATGATTGTATAGTCTCCACTGGAAAGTTCTATCTCGTGTAGTGATGAAGGAGATGGAAATCTGCTACGCAGTCTGTTCTCAAATACTGCACAAACTGGTTCAACAATGTTCAAGTTCCAGGGATTGTGTTGCAGTTCATTTCCATGCTCCTCAAACCACGATTGTACTGTCCTAGCTGTGTGAATGGGTGCATTATCATCTTGAAATAACATTTGAATCATGGGGTGCACCTGATCGCCTAAAATGTCCAAATATTTTCTGGCCATAACACGGCCTTTGAGAGTAATGATGGGACCAGCAGAATACCATGATATGACTGCCCACACCATTACACTTCCACCTCCATGCTTAACCGTTGGAAATAATGTAAACTTTGACTTGTCGGACTATATGACTGTTTCCACTGATCAGTCGTCCAGGATTTATGCTCCTGATACCATTTCTTACGCTTCTTTGTGTTAGTTCTAGTCACTAATGGTTTAAGTATAGCAGTTCCTCCATAAATATCTGCTTTATGGAGTTCTCAGTGGACAGTGTCGATAGATACAGATTCTAGAGGCTCTGCAGTCACTTTAACCACAGTAGTTTTGTGTTGTTTTGATACAACATGTTACTGTACGATACTCTCTGTCATTTAGTTTTGATTTTCTCCCACTTACATGATGATGTCTTTCCATGTTTTGTGTAGGCTGGCATGACTGTTGAAACAGTTGCCCCAGCTAATTGAGCCCCCATGATCTGCCCTCTTTGGAACTGTGTTAAGTCTTATATTGCAAGTCTACCTGTGCCTCTGAAGGCAAGTACGAAGTGTGCACCACTTGTAAACAACCTGTACTGATGCCTAGTCAGTAATGAACACACATAGTCAAGCATGACACATGCATTACCCGAGTTGTTGACCGTCAAACACAACTATCCCTTTACTATCACTGTTCACATTATTTTGCCTATCCCCTGTACCTTAATATGGCTAAAGCACATATATAAGGCAGTGGTAGAAGAAAAAATTACGTATGCAATTGAAATATGTGAAAGTTCAGAACTTGATGAAGAAATTGAGCAAAAATTTGGATCATTTTGCAGTGTTGGAGCTATGACAATCAGCACCGGCGGAAGTGGATGGAACTGGGAAGAACAAGGAGAAAGGAAATAGTAACGGAAAGGTATATAAGTGCATAACACTGCAGGATGAGGAAATATTAAAGCGATGTATGATACAAGAAAGGGATATGAAAAATAACAACAGATGGTGGGTAGGGGTGGAAGCAAAAATGGAGAAAACTGGAGTGGATATACCTAAGAGGTCTAAGATTAGCAAAGAAGGGATAAGTGAATTATGTGGGAAAGAAGAAATTAACAAACATTATATGGCAGAATATAGAGAGTTAGATAAATGGAGGAAAGAAAATCTGTAACATCAGAAAAAAAAAAAAACAAAACAAAAAACAAAAGTATAAAAGATTTCCTAAGAAATGAAGTAGGAAAGTTAAAGAAAAAGGTGGGGATGGAAAAGGAGAGTAGAGGAGAAGAGCAGAGATCTCTCAAAACGCTGGAAGGCCAGTGGGTCAGGTAAAGGAAGGTTGAGATGGAAACAGAGGCAAAAGCTCTTATTTGTACTAGACTTAAGCACAAAATAAATATGTAAAGCAGGTGTACCAAAAAGGAGTGTACAAATAGATAAATCTACTAAGCTGGGAAAACTTAAGACTATATCATATCAAGTACACACTCGAAAAGTAAAGGAAATGCAAATACAAACTTGTGCATAATGTTACCTATTAATGCATGCTTTCATACACTGAGAATAGAGTAATAGTTCAATACCATGCCATATCCAGCCATGAGCATCCCACACTGCAGCAATTGTTTTCCTTGCACCATACCAGAAATCAGTTTCATAAGCATGAAGCAACTGATCCCTGGAAAAGACAACATTTATATATCTCAGTCCTTACAAATAAACTGCCAATGTTGTAATGGGAAACTTCGTTTGTCTGAATTGGTTGAAGCATATGCACTGTAGAAATTAAATGTGAATCTTCTGTATATAATACTGCTCCTGTAAGCAATAATCCTTCTGGCACAAGAATGGATCCCAACATAATGCACGTAATTCCACTCCATGAACACTTGGAGCTTCTTCTCTTGCCCAGCTGTTAACGCTCAAATATGTCACACCTGGCCATGAACGGTTAACTTTCAGGAGCCTAGAAATTCCCATCATTGGCAATTTTTTTGGGTAGTGTTTAATGCCCACTTTTACTACTACGGCACTGCAGGTGGTGACATTGATGATACATGGAATGAGATGGTAGGGGAAACTGGAGAACCCAGAGGAAACCCGATCCCAGCACCACTTCGTCCACCAGGAATCCCACATGTGGTTGCCTGAGATTGAACCCAGGCCACTTTGGTGAGAAGCAAACGGTCTAACCACTCAGCTATGGTGCAGCCGTCATTGGCAATTCAATAGGTTGCTATATTTCTCTGCACAAACACTGAGTATTGAAGAAATACATACTCCTTTACTAGGTAAACTAAACGTGCTGGTGCAGTTATTTTTACGGAATTGCGCGATGAGTAGGGACACAATTCTATGGTGAATAAAAATTGTGAATGTTGGTATACAAAGAAGGCTGAAAGCGGGATAAAAGATGTGAAATAAAATATCAAATATATTGTTAGCATATTCATTGAAATAACAAGCAAACATGGTTTCTAAGTTCCCTGGAATAATATTGGTTCTTTTAACTGACAAAATATTGTACACTGTAAGAGCTCCTTCACAATCACCATTAGAAACTGAAATATAGGTACATAGACTGTGGTGCTCAGCGTCCCATTCTACATTGAGCATGAAACACCGCTTAATTTTGCTCATAGCCCTCCTTATCAAGCTTGAGGTTCCTTTACATGCCGTAAATCTATGACACAGGACCACCAGCTTTACTCCCCTTCCAAAGGAAGCTATGTTAAGGATTTTCTATGACCATAAAAATTCATGGCCCTCTGCCGGGTTTGAACCCATGACCTAGGGAACCAGAAGCTAGCATGTCACCCCTAGACCACGGAGGATCATGTTCATTCCTATGGAAACTTTTTCAAGTGCTAGCTGTCAGAATGGACTTGTTTTAATGTAACTGTACAATCACGCTCTTTGGTTCAACAGTTTTTTTGTTGTTAAACGATGCTGTCAATTGCCAGGATCAAAACAGTTTCACTTGTGTGCCAGAATTTCGTCCCACAGGTATTTTTTTACATGTCAGTAAATTACTGATATGGAGCTGTCGTTTTAAGCACACTTAAAAAAAAAAAAAACATTGTTCTGTCCCAGATTTGAATCCGCAACATTGGGATCAGTAGGGCAGCGTCTAACCAACTGAGCCACCCAGACCGACTTGGCTCTGCAGTGCACCAATAGGCGAAACAAACTCAGCGTTAAGCTCCCACCATTTTTGGCATTAAACTTGTGCTCCCTCCTGTCTGCCACAGCCTTCCGTAAAATATAAGTAAACTTATCGTTCAAGTCTAATCTATGTGTGTTGTCTATGACACTTTACTCCAGTGGTGGTGCTGTAGCATGTATACCACTGGTTATCTGTCAACCTACTTTCCCTGCCACTCTCGGATACCGTTCCTGCTTATTATAAACATAGTTGCATTTCTTCCAGCCACACAGAGCTTGACCTCACACCTGGCTTTCTATGTTGCACAAAGTGAAATAAATCTTTTAACTCATGTTAAATTGTAACCAAACATTCATTTGGCGAGTAAATATCGCAATAAGTTATTAATTTTGTGGTAAACCGTAAATGGACACTCATTTCGCGAGTTACATTAAAATTTAACAGCAGCAAATGCTAACATCAATAAACTTGAACAAATACAAAATCAGGCTCTTCGCCTAATCACTGGAGCAGTTAAATCCACACCTATTGATGCCATGCTTGCCTTAACACGGATCCCATCAGTAACAACAAAAATAGAAGAACAAGCATTGCTCCAACACGAGAAAATGTTACGACTGCCAAACTCATAGTAGTTTCCTAGAAAAGGTAACACAGATTAAATCCAAATTGAACATTCCTAACACCAGAGAAAATCCACTTATAAGAGAAAATCCATTGGAATTATTGCAACCTACCTTCAGTTTGGAATTAATAGAGGAAATAAGTAAATCAGACACACCAAAAGAAATACAAAAACTTCTAGCTCTGGAAACAATCAATACTAGGTATCCCACAGAAGAATGGCTGCACAAATATACTGATGGATCCTCGAAGGAAAACCTTACTGGAGCTGGAGTTACGTGTTCACATTTTTCCTTTTATCATTCTGTTGGCAGAGACACAACAAATTATGATGGAGAAATAGAGGCTATATACATTGCTCTCCTACAATTATTAAATCTTTCCTTAAATAAATTTAACAAGGCAGTAATTCTTTCAGATTCTAAAGCTGCAATTCAGGGAATATGTTCAAATACTACAAAGAAGTCAACAAAAATTAGAAAATGCTACAAAATGTTAACACAACTCCAAAAAGTTAATAAGACTGTTCATCTCCAATGGATTCCAGCACACTGTGGAGTCATGGGGAACGAAGCTGCAGACTCACTTGCAAAGAAAGGCACAACAATAAAACAAAAGTCTAAATTCAATTTTCATATTCCTCAATAAAACGCTTGATCATTAAAAATTTTCTCATTCATACCTACAAGAAATAGAAACAAATGCCAAAGATAAAAAATGGATTACACTACTTTCCAAACCAGATATAATCCCCCAGAGACCAAGGAAAACAGCTGTTGCAGCCTTCCGACTATTGACAAATCACGACTGCTTAGCAAGTCATCTCTACAGAATAGGTATCTCAGCCTCACCAATATGTGTCCTGTGTAACGATCCAGCAGAAATGAACGAAGACCACTTGAAGACCTGTGAAGCATTAAGATCAGAAGAAACTACAGTTCAAAAGTATTGGAAAGCACGAATGCTAATGGCTTCATTGCCAGATGCAAGGCACTAGAAAACAACAACAATATTAAAATTTACATTTAATCACAAGAGTAAACATTGGTAATTATGCAGACAATCACAGTAGTATTGATTCTGAAACCTTTTTATTGAGCATTGACATATTTTGTGTCATTGTGTCCCTAACAATAAGTGATGAGAACTCTTATCTCTTATCAGGTGGTAGCCAGGGAATTATGCGTAAACTTAACTTTTCAAATTAAACCCCTGAATTTCTTTTATTGCACACTTTTACAAACATTTCTAACTTGCTAGCATGCCTGAGACGATACAATTTATGATTTTTAGTGAGTTATCATAAATGGCTCCCATCTTACAACCAAGCGCTGTTTGAGAAACTATAATATCATTTGGCTCTTGTCACTCTTAATACATTTTCTTGTTAGATCAGAATTATTTCAATTTCCTTGTCACATACAATAATATTAATTTACATTTTAAATTTCCTCTTGTACATGGTATGATGTAAAAAAACTTAGTAATTACATAAACGTGATGGAAATAGAGAGACAATGAGTAGTCGGAAGCTTTAGAATTAAAGCTAGATATTTCTTCTGGACTTAAAAGCCATGGTCTGCTGGAGTTTAGAGGTTTAGACGTTTCGTCCACACCGGCGGTAGACGTCATTACTGGCATGGTCTGGAGGTGCAGCCAGCGATTCTGGACTTAAACATTTCTTTATATACACAATACAGGATTCTTCATTTTCAATCCTCACATACCACAGGAACTTAGAGAAATCATTGTGCAAGAAATCAAATAATTCCTGCTGCTGAGCTTCAGAGAGTGAGCGAGAATATTTACACAAAACATGCTGCCCTGTTTGAGAGCGGAAGGTCAACATTTCCAGCATTTATTATAAGGTAAGGATTTTAGTCCGCCTCTGCCAGTGTAAATTCCCCGGCGACTGTCAGCTGTCTCATGCAGTAGACAGGCCGCAAGAGTGAGTTTGAATATAATTTGATACTTATCAAAAAGCACAGATTTTGTAGTAACATAATTCAAATATTTCTTCTTATTATGAATTATTTTGATTAAACCACTGGATAAACGGTTTGTGTGGTGTATGATTATGCTTGAATTAACGTAACTGGGGTATTCTGACAGTTCACTTCACATGCATTGCACGCATAGAAGAGGAGGGGCAGAGCGGTCTGTTGTCATGAGTAGCCAATAGACTTCATGCCTACGAATTCCCGCTAAAAGGTCTATTGGCTACTAGAAGGTTAAACCTGGTTTTCATGACAACAGACCGCTCTGCCCCTCCTCTTCTATGCACGCAACACATGCCAGAATACACAAGCATAACCCACTATCTAGGCTTTGAATACAGCTCTGTATGATGCAACTTTTGCTCTGTGAGCCTCCAGAAAGGGGACACACTTGCTACTATGAACATTAACCTTGACACTATAAGACTTACCTGTGCCATTTGTATATATAGAGAATTAATGCCGTCACGTACAACAGAATTACTATGAGAAGTGGCAACAGAAAGGTAATGAACAGAGGCGCTAGCAGCCATGTTAACCAAAGCGTGAAGTCCCAGTCTATGTAGTTAACTGAAAATAAAAATAGTTTGTTAGTAAATTGTACATCACATTATAAGGGTAATAATTAACTTAAAATTCTGATGTGCTGCACTAGATAGAACAATAAGAGTTTGCAAGAATAGTTTATACAAGAGCAGAGAAAGTCATGTGAGTGCAACACATCAGATTATGCTTATTGCATATAAGCTCCCCAAATATCATATACAGATATACTATTATCTGCTACATACACAATATATATATATCTTATTCTTTCATGAATCAACTGTTTTTTATCCTGAAGTTATAGTTTTTTCTTTTTTTTTTTTATCACAACTTTACAATCCCTTTTGCAGAAATTTATCAATTATACAACTTTGAAATTTAGTTCAAAGGCTCTCAGCCATATGTTTCTTTAATGTCACCTAGAATGAATCCAATATTAGTACAACTTTATACAACGAAAAAAATTTTTTTCTTACTAATAATATTCACCAATGTCCAGATTATTCAAGATACACAATGATTGTGGATTATAGTACGTAGATATTATGCTTGCATGTTCGTGCACCACCATTTTCTGAGGTCATAAGTTCGAATGTCGCTTAGGGTAAGTTATCCGGATAAGGATTTTCTTCCGAGGTTTTCCCTTATCCTGAGAAGACGAATGTTGGGTAACTTAAAGCTCTATGGACCTCGGGCTCATTTAAGCATCATTTCACCCATTTCAGTCATTCACTGCCCGATATGACATTACATTGGAGGACATTAAGTTAACAAAAAAACAAAACAAAAAAATCACCATTTTCTGAGAAAATGGTGTATACAGCAAAGACAATGTAATTTTGAGAAAAACAACTTGAACTGAAGCTTTTAAAGAGCATCCTACTCTATTACATAACCACTTAAGGGCATAAATACAGGGTTCTTCATTTAAAACGTAACAGGCGCATGCTACTTCGCCTGTGTGCAATTGGGTGTGCCACAACCGGCTTTGCTCCTACATAAACTCTGCACGTAAAGCATGTATAACACTCTTACCTTATAGAAGATGATGGAAATGTTGTTCACCCTCAGAGTGTTATACATGCAGGAGCAACGCCGGCTGTGGCACACAGGTGAAATGCTGTGCACTGGTTATTGATGGCAGAAGTAGATATTACCTCCCAGATCACACAGGACCCTGTCATCTTTTTCCTAGACTCCACACACACACTGACCTAGCTGTCATAACCAAATACACGTTAAAATTTGATAACACAGGACTTTGCTATCTCGTTCATACACCCCCTGCCCCCACACATACATATCAATCTGTATGTTGTAACCTAACATGGGCTAAATTTCAATAACACAGGACCCTGTCACTCTGTTCATATACACACTAACCTAAGTAGCCTACGCAACACTCATCTACAAATAGAGAAACAGGATAAAATTTTATGCAAAATCAAAAGGTACAAAATACTTTACAGTACCGAAAAAACTTTACACATTGTAATTTATAATCCTCGAAGTTTCTCTATATTGAAATGAGGTAATTTGATCTTACACAAAGTTAAATGTATTTAGCTAAGAAAACCATTCAGTTTTACAAAAAATGTCTACTGGGGAATGAAATGGCATACACAATCCACAAGCATTACATTTACAATGTTGTATTACGGTGTGACAGTACCAGTTGCAAGACCTGGGTCCACTACAGTTAAATTGTACTACTAATATACCTACTGTACGTGGTTAAGGGTATTAGTTATAACGCATCAAGTCATTCCTGCTTTAAAAACAAGTGTACTACCCCATTTTTTAATTAAAAAGACATCATATCAACACAGACGCATGAAACAAGAAAAACAAATACGAAAACCTCACTAATGACCACTAAATAAAACATAAACAACCAAAACAAAACAAAAAAACAAAAAAAAAAAAAAAAATTGTGGACCTTCCAGCACAACACCTGTTACTTTCCCAAACTCCTCTATTCCATTATAGGGTTAGTGAGTCAATGAACCACATTCTCAAACAATATTTTCCCAATTACTTGGATTTTGGTCTCACCTAGAGTGTTATGGATATACATCACCAAAAAGTTCAGTATATTTTGCAGCAACATACTGCACACTTATAACCTCCATCAATCTGTCATAATATTTTCAGAGATGGGTACCAGTGACAACATAGTGAACTGTTTTAACTGAAAGGCATATTAATTTCAGAACAATGCTTGATGTTATCAAATACAGTTTGAAGTGTTCCACAATGACAATTATTTATACATCCGCAATTAATTCTCCATTAAAGAAACTGCTTCCTCACATTGCACAGTGTTGTGCAGGGTATTTGTGTGTATATGTGCAGCTAGCAGCGTTGCCAACCAAAAAACTAACAAACATTGGATCTCGCTACATCCAACAAAATTCCATCATCTTCCGTCGCAAGAATACAAACTTAACTATTATTTTAAAAAGTTATATTGACATGCATTTTCTATGAGGTGGCAGATGACGATGACAGTTTAATGCAGGCATGTCAAACAGCACTCGCCAGGTGTGAAAATATTCCCGTATTTTCCCTCCCTTCAAATCGGAGAACGAGAAAAACAAAGCGAAAACCGGTTCTACTAGCGCGTGCTCTGCAGTTAAAGAGGGGTGGACTCCTCTCTTCACACCCTGGGAGTGATGTTTGACATGCCTGGTTTAATGTGTAGTGGTGGTGGTGGTGGGGATAATGATAGACATGAGACATGCTCAGGCTTTCACGGCCGGCGTTAATCCAATAGGTGGTAGATTTCGGGCTTGTAGGCCGTGGTCCAGTCGATTAATTTTCTGACTTTTCGCCCAAGACTGCGTTGGGTATCTTCAGAGAATGACTCGTAGCTGGTTGACAACAAGCCCGAAATCTACCACCTATTGGGTAATGATAACAGATTATATAGCGATAGATATTGTTGAGAGAGCGCGTACGTTTTCACGGCCGGAGTCAGTATACTCAGAAGTTATTTTCGGGTTGTTATGCTGTAATCTGCTGGAGAGTAATGTTCCAGGGCTCCAGACGTTCCGAAAGAGTATCTACAGTACATATTGTAATAAAACGACGAAACGCGAAGTTCATTTACTTTTCTAACACTTTATTTTCCTCTAAATCTTACTACAAATGCACAATTTCCTTCTCGTTGCTAACAAAGTTTAAAGTTTTCTCTACTATTACAATTCACAATTGTTCTGATAATCTTTCTTAGTCTTTCTCCAGTTCCACTGTCTCTTTTATCTTTACTATTACGATACAATCACTCGACGACACATACCTATAGGCTAATGTTGCATATGGAAGGCCGGCGATATGACCTTCGAAGTTAAATGGAACAATTAAAAATAATTCATATGAAATAACAATCCTATTTATTATAGTTTCACGGGCGATCAGCCGTGTGAGGCTGACCCACAGATTATATTATGGGCTGACCTCACACGGCTGATCGCCCGTGAAACTATAATAAATAACGTGCGCCGTGAAAGCTTTAAATCTTACAACATAATCCTAATTATGACTTACAGCGTATAAGTACTGTAAGTCGTAGGCTTCATTAGTTGTTCTTTCACACTGATCGTGTTAGAACAAAGATTGGGCAGGTAGAATCAAACTGAAACATTCAATATATAGTATACTACACAACATTAAATTCACAAGTACCTGCCTCAAAGTATTGGGTGTGCAATGGTCCGAAATTGTAAATATATGTTTACATGTCCTAAAAGACTATATATTTTAAATAATCACTTAGGTATATTGTATGTGTTAACCGCTATCTTCTTGTTATAATCCTTTAATGTTTCTTTAGATATTTTGCATCTTAATTTTAATCATTTTTCCTTTAAATTTGACTTTGTCATATATCTGTATTCTGGATTTTTATGGTCAGATGTCACAATTTTTGTTTGTTTGTGATATATATATATATATATATATAAAATAGAATCTCAATTGTATCCGGCGGGAATAATTCTTTTCCTATCTAAAGGTACTAGGGATTTTGCAGTGAACTCTGGGAGTTTTGGATTGAAGTCGTTGGCGACACTATAAACTGAGTTTATGTTATGAACGAAAGTTTGGTTTTGTGGTGTATGTGGTTGAGTGTACTATGTGTTGGTTGCTGAGTTGGTGATGCTGTGTTTGATTTATTAGGGAAGATTGCACGTGCGGTGAAGGGAATTTCTTTTGCATAACAAAAACTACTTGTGGGATTTAACTTGTGGAAGTGGATTTTGAGAAAACGGGAAGAATATCTTATCACAATGGCCGATCAAAGTTTAATGGATAAATCATTGCGTTCTGTCTTTGTAGGAAACATACCTTACGAGGCAACGGAGGAGCGGTTGAAAGATATATTTAGCGAAGTTGGGCCAGTTTTATCTTTTAAATTGGTTTATGACAGAGAAACCGGCAAGCAGAAAGGTTATGGCTTCTGTGAGTATAAGGATCAGGAAACCGCACTGAGTGCAATGCGGAATTTGAATGGCTATGAAATAGGAGGAAGAACATTACGCGTGGATAATGCGTGCACTGAAAAGTCACGAATGGAAATGCAAAGTTTATTACAAGGTCCAGTAGTAGAGAATCCTTATGGAGAAGCAGTGGAAGCAGATAAGGCGCCTGAAGCCATCAGCAAAGTTGTGGCATCTCTTCCTCCTGAGCAGTTATTCGAATTAATGCGGCAAATGAAGCAATGTGTCCAGAATAATCCCAATGAAGCTCGCACAATGCTTTTACAGAATCCGCAGTTAGCATATGCACTATTGCAAGCACAGGTGGTAATGAGGATAGTGGATGCTGAAACTGCAGCTAGGATGTTGCATAAAACCAATCCTTCTCCTGCACCAATTATGCCTTCTGAGAAACCTGCCCCAGTTCCCGTTCCAGCACCCATTCAAACATCAGTGAGTCAGCCAACAGCTGTTCCATCACCGGCAGTTGCAGCTCGTGATGAAGGATGGATGTCTGCTGTGAGTATGGCTGTAAATTCACGACCTGCTCCAGCAGTTATGAGTTCTGTTCAGCCTGGTATTCCTGCTTTGCATCCGACAGGTGATATGGATCTGCGACCTCTTGATCCACGACTTGCTCGAATAGCTGATCAAGATCTAAGGGTAGCTGGAGCTACACCTCCTGTTCCTGCAATGGTTCCTCAACCAGCTCCAAGAGATGTAAATGAGAACTTTCCTGCCGAACACTTTCCTCGAGATCCACGTATGGGTATAGAGCGTTTTCCACTTCGTGACCATCCAGAGAGAGTTGATCCACGAACAGGTGTGGCCCCCATGCCTGTATCAGCTCCACGACCCATGCAGTCCAATGGTCCACCTAACATAGGACCTCGTCCTTCTCTTCCAGTTGGCAAAGGAGTTAACATAGGCGCCTCAGACCAGGAAAAGGCTGCTCTTATAATGCAAGTGTTGCAGCTTTCAGACGAACAGATAGCAGGGCTGCCCCCAGAACAGAGACAAAGTATTCTGGTTCTGAAAGAACAAATAGCAAAAACTACACAAATGTAAGACATAGTGCTCATTTTATTTGCTGTTGTTTTACAGATTTAATTTACTCTCGGTTTAAAAGGATGCCAATAGTGCAAATTTAAATCAGGTAGACTTATGACAAATAATTTTGTATTTACACAATTAAAGGTCCATTTTGACATCCTGAATGTGTAGCTGTGCTTGTTTAGGAATACAGCTGTTTAAAGTTCCACCTTAGCCGTGTGTGTTTGTATGTCTGGAGTGGTGATCTATTTGATTAGGTGTTACACTTGAAGATATGAGTATGTGAAGTTCTTGCTGGTGAAAGAAATTAATGATATATGAGAAAAAAGAGAACATATTTAGGTTATCCTGTAGAAGAGCGGCTTCAGCTCATGCACTCGATACTGTCATCTGCCAGTGTGCCTGGAGTGTAGCCAACCAAAGAAACATGAATGCGCTGAAAATACCAACACTGTCACAAAAGTGACTATACTCAAATGTATAGCACGTTTCAAAAAGAACTTAACAAATTTGACAACTCATAGTTATTGATTAATTTTACTTACAGACATGGTTTTGGTATCACTCGACTGACAGTAGATGAAGTTTTACCTAAACAGGTTGAATGTGACCTCCATCGTTCAAGGGGCACACTCCCCATCTGCAGTCAATTTCCTGCCAAACTCGCAGGATGTCAGGCATGACTTGTTCAATTGTGATCAAGATTCTACATATGTCTGAGTTCTGGTAGAACAGCCGGTAAGGGTGGAACAAACACTGCATCCTTGACGAATCCTAGGGATCCCAGATTTTAAAATAAAAAATCTGATGTGTTACACTCACATGACTTTCTCTACTCTTGTACTAACCATTCTTACAAACTCTTATTCCTATATCTTCTTCCTGTTAGTTGAGATAAACATTTGTACAAATTATCTTATTGCTTGTTTCCTTGTAGGTACAAGGGGAATATGGGAATACAGTAGGCTTTGAGCGATAGTCAAATGTTTTAAAGCTTTGAGATCCCGTTCTCTTTCCACGCTAAACACACAAAAAAATGAACGTTGTTCCATTTCACCAAAGTTTTAAGTTTTCCAAAACTGACACAAATAACAAGAAATATCTGTGAAATGGTTTACTCTACAAAAACATTTATTAATACGTAAATTGTGTGCTTTAGCAAGATTTGGTTTATCTCTTACAGTTTACAAATTATTCAAAAGTCATCCAGAGTGAACAGAACTACATAGGCTATAGCCAGAAAATTCAAAATATACTTTTCATTTGTCATACAAATATCTTAAACATATGCCATTTTAATCAAAATCGTTAGAGCCATTTTCAAGAAAATCAAAATTTTTTAAAAAATTTTCCATGTAAAGGGTAGTTTAGGGTGGGGCTATTTTCTTCAAAATCTTTGTGTCGCATCCTTGAAAGATATTAACCTTAAATACCAACTTTGGTTTTTAACCGACTTTTCGTTTTGAGTTATGCTGTCCACAGACTGACACACACAGACCTTTTTCTAGAAATACTTTTTTTTTTGGATTCAGGGGGTCTTAAAACATATATTTCCGGTGAAATCTCGACATCAAATTTTTGGGTGGAATACAATACTTCCTCTACTTACCAGTAGAGAAAGTAAAAAGTGGTACAAATGTAGGTCCTGTGAGACATCGGCAGGACATGGGACATAGGTTTCAAGATCAGTACTGTCCTGTCCTGAGACATCTGAATCCCCACAATAAAAAGTCAAGAGGTGTCATGTCCGGTGAGCACGGGGCCTTGCAATTGGCACACCACGGCCAACCTACTTTACCCGGAAAGCATACATTTAGGAAATCCCAGATGTCAGAGAGGGTAGTGTGGCGGTGCACCATCTTGCATAAATAGAAAGCCTACTGGGAGAATCTTTACCACACTTTGTATGAAAATTACGTTGCACAATTGTCACGGACTTCAACTCGTTAAATCAAAACATCAGAGAGTGTGCTTGGGACCAGTAAAGGCAGCCATCTTTGCTGCAGCTGCGACTAGCGTGCAGTGTTGAGATTCTGTACTAACATACCAGGCGAGTCAAAACTTGATCTATTGTCAGTCAAGATGACACCAAAACCATGCCTATAAGTGAAATGAATAAATAACTATGAGCTGTCAAAGTTGTAAAGTCCTTTTTAAAATGCATGTTATAAAGGTGTTTTTACTGCTAATGAAATCAGCATCTTCCTTAAACTAAGATATATATGGGTATCTCAGTATAATCAGAGTGATGAATTCATTGCCAGCAATGCTCAAGTCTACGTAAAGTCGGCGAGAGCTAACTTGACACTTCATAGCTACGTGATTCACTCACCTGTGAACAAGGCTAGCCCAATCTCGTCCAGTCATGTTATAAATACATACAACACCGCAGACAGTAACATTGATGATACATGGAATGAAGATGGAGTACTGGTGGAATGAGATGGCGGGGGAAACTGGAGAACCCGGAGAAAACCTGCCCCAGCGCCGCTTTGTCCACCACGAATCTCACATGCAGTTGCCTGGGATTGAACCCAGGCCACTTTGATCAGAAGTGAATGGTCTTAACACTCTGCTACGGCGTGGCCACATCATGCAACGATTAGTTAATTGGACAAGGTGAGTGAATCAGCTAGCTGTCAAGTGCCAGTTTAGCTCTTACTGACTAGTATTTTGGGCTAGAAGAACCAGCACGTTTTTATGCTATTCACATTTCCTGTGGTTGGCAATGTTTACCTGCTTCTGCAGATTTCACAATTCCATGGTTGGCAACATCCACGTCAGCCATGCTTAGCAGCAATTGAGCATAACAGAAGGACCTAGAATAGATGAGCTGAGGCCGCTATTCTACAGGATAACCCATATTTATTTGTTTGTTTCCTAGGTGAAGCTTTTATATTTGAGCCCTAAAAATTAAACACTTGTTCCATCAGCCGCCTTCTTGCTTAAACATAACAAACATCTTGAGACTGTAAGGTTCACGTATCTTAGTATTTGCTGCAAATTCTTGAAATTAAATGCAAACTAGTTTCATACGTAATATCTGCAGTGCAAATAGCAAGATAAGTGAAGCTTATGTAGTTAGATATTTGTTATATTTAAGAATTGTGTTGCTCCACACAGTTTTTCATTAAAGGCACCTTCTTTGTTTATCCTACTAACTTTTTCATTTCGATGCAGAGCTGCCAACATGAGACAAAGAAAACCACTGTTCTGGCAGTGCAGCAGCCAACATGAAAGTAGCAATTTCTGCAATTATGATGTAAATAATGAGTGACATTGTTTAGTACCCTCCCAATTCCTCAGTCCATTGTACTGTGCGCACTGATGTCGCAGAGGTCAATATGACCCTAACAAGCACTGCTGTCCCTAAGTCACAAAGCGTAGCTGAAAGATTGAGGACCCTAAGCTACAAAACGTAGTTGAGGGATGCTGTTTGCAAGAAGAGGAGTGGAGCAGTTGCAGCCAAGCACCGAAATTGTAAACCAATGACATAGTATAGCCAAATAGTCAACATCAAATCTTAAAGAAAAATTCAAGGATATTCTTATATACTCACTCCCCATATACTGTGGAGGAATTCTGTAATATGTCATCAACAGATAAATATTAAATATATGGCAGATTATACATGAAGGTGTTTTATAGCATGTTATACAGTTTACTCTTGGAATGGTGGTGGCTTAAAATTAAGAAAAGAGAAAGGTTGTGTCATAAAGCCACAATAGAAGTGTAACTCTTGTATTACAGGGAAACATTTTAATTATTCATCCATCACTTTTGAATAGCATAGATTGTGTTTATTATTTAGTTACATAAAATTATATACAAATGTGTCACTGTGCATCATCTTCTACATGCCGGGTCATTACGGCCTTCGAACCCTGTAAATTTCTGTTGTATGAGTTCCTCTATGGATAAAGGTGTCAGTATTTTTTTAAACCACAATCTGTCACGCACACAGCACTTAAACCGAATGGATTATTTACAAAATATCAATTGAAAATACAGGCTGTTCCAAAAAGAATATACGTATTTCAAATGCATATATTTATTAAACTATAAGACATACGAATATGAAAATTTACACACATATTTACGAATC
The DNA here is from genome assembly GCA_030765045.1 of Tenodera sinensis. Taxonomy (NCBI): domain Eukaryota; kingdom Metazoa; phylum Arthropoda; class Insecta; order Mantodea; family Mantidae; genus Tenodera; species Tenodera sinensis. The sequence goes on from CM060969.1 coordinate 134,589,244, forward strand.
TCTCAAATTCAGATTACAGATATTGAATATGTCCTCCATCAGCGACACAAACAATATCGCATCGATACTTGAGTTGCTCCCATACTCGGGCAAGCATGTCTTTGGTCACTTCTGTTATGGCAGTACGGATCCAGATCTTCAACTCTTCCATGTTCTGTGGGAGCAGTTGTACATAAATGTTGTCTTTAACGAAACCTCACAGGAAGAAGCCATAGGGTGTCAAATCCAGTGACCATGGAGCCCAACTGAGACATGCTAAGTTGCCAGCTCTTTAACAACCAATCCAATGGTTCAATAGAGTTTCATTCAGATATTCAGGCAGTTGGCGACTCCATTGAGGGGGTTGAAAAATGAGGTTGTCTTCGTGCAGCCTCGGAAACAACCAGTTTTGTAACAGCGAGATACTGCTGACCATTAACCATGTTTCCATCAAAGAAGAATGGGCCGTAAACATTGGGATATTGCACAAAACACATTGACTTTCGGCAAATCTTGTACATGTTCATTGCCTGCATGTGGGTTGTGTAGGCTCCAAATTTGAACATTGTGTTTGTTTACCTGACCACTAACATGGAAAGTCACTTCATAACTGAATACGATGTGTTGTGCGAAAATGTTGTCATTCTCAATAGGATCAAGATTCTCGTTGCAAAATGCCATACGTTCACGCAGACGCAGAGCTTGTAACAGCTGTAACATGTACGGCTTCATAACCAACGTCTCAAACCATGCCTTCCCAATGAGGTGCTGCGAGAAACCTGGCCAGCACTGACAGTAGCATCGGTGCTGAACCGGGCACTGGAGAGGTGGGGAAAGGTGAAGTGGCAGAGACAGCAACAAGAAGGTATTGTGATAGCAGTAGTCAAAATACCTGCGGTCAGCGAATGTTGCGTTGATTATTGAATGGGACAGGGCGTCAAGTCAGTGTGCAGCTTACCAAACCAATTATCATTATTCATGACAATTTTGGTGCATTTATCATTTAGACCGATTTTTGACATTATTTTTCAGCATCTAATTTACCAATATTTGGTACAATAGATTTGGCAGTAGAAATTTGCACTGCTGCCTCTAAGGCAGCATCAGAGACATTTTGTTTTTACTTTTATTTAAATTCATAATGAAAACATCTATTCACATGCTAAAGTTGTACCAAACATTAACACAAATTTTAAGGCAAGTGCATAAATTTTGGTTAATTCCCGTTGATGAACACCTTTGTGTATTGCTAGTACCTGTCTTTTAAGGTTGCATCCCACTTTGGTTTTATCAGCTCTGTTTGAAAATTTGATGAGGCTCTTCCAAGACACACTGAAAATGGAGTCATAATAATTTCAAGTTTGTGTGCCATGTGATTAATTTCTTTGACGAATTAAGCATTTGATATTGATAACAAAATATAAATGTTCCCATGAAGAATTAAACATTTTGTAACAAACGAGAACCTGTAATAACTGCTTTGCTATCTGCTACTCCCTACAAGTATTTAACACCACCTCTGCGTTGAGAAGAGAGACAATATTACTCTTATTGTCTGTTGTACACGTGCAGTTGCAATGGCCACTATGTGACGAAGGCACCGGGGCTGCTTTAGCATAACTTTGTGCAGTTATAACTAGCAATACAAGTTATTTCATGCAGGGATCACACACATACTCAATGTATCAAGGGAGCATCTTTACAGCTGGCCATTTGTTGCCAACGTAGGCACTTCAAAGATAAAATGTAGCAAGGGCCGTAAGCCACAAGGCATACTGAAACAGTATAGCACAAACTCAGTAATTGCCAAACTAGCAGATTTCACTCGACCCCTCATTTAGCAACCATTTCTACTTCTTTTGCTTTCAAAATGGCACTAGTTTCTGCCATGTAAGTGAGGTTGCTTAAAAGGGAGGCTTCTACGAGATAGCTTCTTGTGTTACAACCTCTTGAATTAATCCAGTTTATTATAGAGTAAGAGCCCGTGACTGCCAGACCTTCCCTATTTTATAAAAGCTGAAAGTTTCTCACTTGACACTTCGATATAGCACAAAAAGCATTCACTTTAGGGGGGTCTTTTTCAACATCCAACATGGCATGTGGATTCCCAAATCCTAACATCATGTGTGTTCGTGTTTCCACTAACATGAAATATTGCCTCACTGCTGAAAATTAGTTTTCCTAACAGATTTTCGCTATCCTCCATGAGTACCAATAAATGTTCACAGAAGTCTGATCGTTTTACAGGGTCATCAGGTTTCAACTTATGCAGTAAATGCAGTTTGTAGGGGTGAAGCTTCAGTCATGAACACAGGATCTTAGATACGTGGATTTAGGGATGTTGAACTGCTGACTAGCTCTATGAACAGACTTCTTAGGACTGTACAGGATATCCATAGCATACCAAATATCGTTAATTTATAATGGAGAGCTGATTTAGCTTACTCATAATTTAACTTAGTATAACACCAATTATTAACTGAGAACTCTTCAATTGTCATATAATAAAATAAAAATGCAACAAAAATATTGAATTTGGGGTGTGACCTAAAATTAGTGCCACAGCTCTTTAATGCATATTAAACTTTGAATGTAAATTCTGTCACATTTAATAATTCAAAACTTTCTTGAAGTTGTGAACATTGATGCTAATTTTCAGTTTTAAGGAAATGTGGAGTTTAGTTTGACTTCTGAAAGGTACAGGATCATTCAGAAAGTGCGCCAGCTTTGTTACATCAAATTGTGAACTTTATTTTTTCAAAACACACTAACAAAATTCAGAAACATTTAAGAGGTAGAACCGGAACTTAAAAATTCAATGCCACAACTGGGATTTGAACCACAGACCTTCCGGTTCTACCTCTTAAACTTTGCCCACACACGGCTTGTGTGTTTAAAAACACCAACAGTAAGTTTGTTGGCATAAATAAATAATAATTCAGAAACATGTTTATCACACCTTCCGATTTCAGTTATGGTGAATGATGTCAGACATATGATCTCCCCTTACTGCACTGGCATGCAAGAACTCTGTGCATGAAATTCACTATGACTCCCTGACAAGTTTTCACTTGGATTTTGCCAATGACATCGAATTTCCTCAGGAATGTTACACAGTTTATTGACATATCAAGAAGTCACAAGGAGCTAAGGCACAGGACCTTGGGGGCCATTGATGGTCAACATTACACCAAATGGGGCATTCCAGGAACTGCTCATGGTGCAATTGGATCGTTTCATGGGCAGCGTGGCACATGGCATTATCCTGCTGAAACTACAACTCTTGAATGTCCATTCCATTGAAATGAGGCCACAAGTTTCCATTAATTTTCATAGCTTATTCTGCCTCATTCAAAAAAATAAGTGCCGATGATGCCGCCCATCCAAAAGCCATAACAAACTGTCACTTATGGATGCATTTCCCTTTCTCGAATTATGTGAGGATTTTCTGACCCCCAGATATTGCAATTTTGCTTATTCACAAATCCATTTAAGTGTGCCTTGTCACTGAAAATGATTTTGCTCCCAAAGCTGTCTTCTCAGAAACCAGCCAACAAAATTTTGCCTCTTTGCGTAATCGGCCACAGACCTTCCGCTTACTGGGCGGCTGCTCTACCACTGAGCTATTGTGACACATTGCCAGAATGGCATTAAATTCTCAAACCAGTTTGTATTTCTCCTGGTAAACCACACAGGCAGTCTCACATCAGAGACAAATTACCCCAATGGTGACTTACTATTGTAAGTACTTTATGTCCCAGGATTAAATAACCTTCAGATGGTAATTATTATTTATTTATGCCAACAAACTTACTTAGAACTGGAACTTAAAAATTCATTGCATGTAAGCGGAAGGTCTGTGGTTCAAATCCCAGTTGTGGCATTGAATTTTTAAGTTCCAGTTCTACCTCTCAAACAATACTATTATATTTTCATAAATGTCATACTGATATATTAATTGTTGTAGCAGTTAGTTTATGATGTACGATCATTTTGAATCTAAATCTATAATTTTGAGTGGCCAGCACGATAATTTTACTTTTAAACATTGGCAACCCTGTTTGAGCAGAAAAATATAAGGTACAGAAGTATTTTTTAGACATGACAAATGGCTGGAAGTTGATGGTTGAGTTCACTTCTGTATTTAAAAGACCATAAGGTCTCAGGTTAGTATCTCTCAGACTTCCATGTAGTCAACATTGGAACGGTACAGTGCCCATTTGCAGTATTAGCAGTGTCTTGTTTATTTCAAGGAAGGAAACAGATGTTACACCGACCATAATTTTGAATGACATCACTTACACAACTCTATCAAGATTGCTCATCATGTCCAAAAGTACCTCTATCTGAGCTTTGTGTGGTATTATAATTCATGTAAGGGAATACGTACTGAAGTATATGATACAACTGCAGTTGATTTATGTTTTTTGTCCTCTTTTTCTTCTTTAAGTGTCATTTTTATTTGTTACTAATAAATTGAACAATGTTACAGTTGAAACATTGCAACTGCGGCCTGGGAAATTGTCACACTTGGACAGCTCTGCAGTATCATTCAGTGTCACATGTTACGAGGAACATTGCCAGCATTAAGGTTAACTTTAATTCTCATTTTGGTTTATTAAACATTCAGTTGTATGTATTTTTATTGAATTTCCTAAACTGTATAATAAAGGATCTGTTATGTTACATTCACATCACTTTCTACCTTCTGTTGTTTATTAATGGGTATCCAAACTGTTATTACTAAAGCTTATTACACAGTAAAAAGAGGAAGTATTGTATTCCATCCAAAAATTGATACCAAGATTTTAGGCAAATATCTGCTTTAAGATTCTGAATCCCAGCAGAACAAAAAAAAGCTGTGCATGTGCATAAACAGCATAATTAAAAAATCTGATGTGTTGCACTCAAATGACTTTCTCTACTCTGCCGGACTGGGTGACTCAGTTGGTTAGTTACTGGTCGTAAGTTCAAATCTGACTCAGACCGATTGTTTTCAAGTGTGCTTAAAAAGGACATCTCCACCTCAGTAGATTTACTGGCATGTAAAAGAAATCCTGCACGATGAAATTCTGGGACATCGGTGACGCTGATGTGATCCTGCAATTGACAGCGTTGCTAAACAAAATATTTTTTTTCTCTACTCTTGTACTAACCATTCTTACAAACCCTTATTCCTATATCTTCTTTGTGTTAGTTGAGATAAACATTTGCAGATATTATCTTATTGCTTATTTCCTTGTAGGTACAAGGGAAAAATGGTTTGTTGGCATAAATAAATAATAATTACCATCTAAAAGTTAGTTAAACCCAGGACATAAAGTACTTACAATTGTAAGTCGCCCTTGGGCTATTTATCTCTGATGTGAGATTCCCTTGTTGTCTACCAGGAAAGCACGAATCAGCTGGGGAGTTTAATGTCATACTGGAAAATTGGCCGTGGTAGCTTAGTGGTTACCGCAGCCGCTCAATAAGCAAGTGGAAGATCCATGATTCAAATCCCAGCTATGGCACTGAATTTTTCAGTCCTGATTCCACCTCCTAAACATTGCCCACACACGACTTGTGTGTTTAAAAGCACCAGCATTAAGTTTGTTGCCATAAATAAATAATTACCATCTTATTCTTCTGTTTTCTTTGTGTTGAGATAAACATTTAAAGAAATTATCTTATTGCTCCTTCTCTTGCATGTGCAACGGGAATATGGGAATACAGTACACTTTGAGCAATAGTCAAATGTTTTAAAGCTTTCAATTTTTGTTCTCTTTGCACACCTAACATATAAACGAATGAATAGCGATGTTCCATTTGACAAAAGTGTAAGTTCTCCAAAACTTATACAAATAAGAAGAAATATCTCTGAAATAGTCCACTCTACAAAAAAATTTATTTGGACATTCATTGTGAGTTTTAATGAGATCTACATTTTTTGTAGAGTAAGATTTTGTCTATCTCTTACGGTTACGAGTTATTCAGAAGTCATCCAGAGTAAAGAGGACTACATAGGCTATAGCCAGAAAATTCAAAATATACATTTGATTTGTCATCAAAATATCCCAAGCATTTTAATCAAAATCACTTGAGCCATTTTCAAGAAAATCAAAATTTTTGAAAAATTTTCCATATAAGGTGTAGTTTAGGATGAAGCAATTTTCTTCAAAATCTTTGTGTCGCATCCTTGAAAGACATTAACTTAAATACCAACTTTGGTTTTTAACGCGCTCGCCTACCACCTAGGCGGCCCGGGTTTGATCCCAGGGACCCGCATGTGGTATTCGTGGTGGACGAAGCGGCGTCAGGGCGGGTTTTCTCCGGGTGCTCCGGTTTCCCCCGCCATTTCATTCCACCGGTGCTCCATCTTCATGTATCATCAGTGTCACCGCCTGTGGTGCCGTAGTAGTAAAAGCGGGCGTTAAACACAACAACAACAACATTTGGTTTTTAACCGACTTGTCAGTTTTGAGTTATGCTGTCCACAGACTGACACACACACACGGACCTTTTTCTAAAAATGCTTTTTTTGGATTCAGGGGGCCTCGAAACATATTTCTGGTGAAATCTTGACATTGAATTTTTGGTTGGAATGCGGTACTTCCTCTACTTAGTAATAGAGAAAGTAAAAAGTCAGTTAAATACTGTTGTTGTTGTTGTTGTTGTTAGCTAATGCTGGATTTCTGACAATGAAGTCATCAATCCTCTTGCTCTCCAATATTTTTCACTACATAAATATTGAAGAGACTTAGCAGTAAATGTAACCGCTTTTTAGAGAGCACCATATTTTTATGTTTTGGTGGTCACGTCGCTCTCTCATAACCCCCAGAATGTCTGGAGGACCACACCTGTTGTTGGTTTACAGGTCTCACCGACCTGACCGGGAGAGTTATCAAAGTAAATTCACTGACCATATCCTTTGATTATCAATCAGAGGACATATTACATGCCATGACAGGTCAGCATGTTTGGGAATCAGTTAAATACTGGTATATAACTTCATCTTATACTACCCTTTACATGGAAAGTTGTTGTTGTTGTTTTCTAGTGCCTTGCATCTGGCAATGAAGCCATTAGCATTCGTGCTTTCCAATACTTTTGAACTGTAGTTTCTTCTGATCTTAATGCTTCACAGGTCTTCAAGTGGTCTTCGTTCATTTCTGCTGGATCGTTACACAGGACACATATTGGTGAGGCTGAGATACCTATTCTGTAGAGATGACTTGCCAAGCAGTCCTGATTTGTCAATAGTCGGAAGGCTGCAACCGCTGTTTTCCTTGGTCTCTGGGGGATTATATCTGGGTTGGAAAGTAGTGTAATCCATTTTTTATCTTTGGCATTTGTTTCTATTTCTTGTAGGTATGAATGACAAAAATTTTTAATGATCAAGCGTTTTATTGAGGAATATGAGAAATTGAATTTAGACTTTTGTGTTATTGTTGTGGCTTTCTTTGCAAGTGAGTCTGCAGCTTCGTTCCCCATGACTCCACAGTGTGCTGGAATCCATTGGAGATGAACAGTCTTATTAACTTTTTGGAGTTGTGTTAACATTTTGTAGCATTCTCTAATTTTTGTTGACTTCTTGGTAGTATTTGAACATATTCCCTGAATTGCAGCTTTAGAATCCGAAAGAATTACTGCCTTGTTAAATTTATTTAAGGGAAGATTTAATAATTGTCGGAGAGCAATGTATATAGCCTCTATTTCTCCATCATAATTTGTTGTGTCTCTGCCAACAGAATGATAAAAGGAAAAATGTGAACACGTAACTCCAGCTCCAGTAAGGTTTTCCTTCGAGGATCCATCAGTATATATGTGCAGCCATTCTTCTGTGGGATACCTAGTATTGATTGTTTCCAGAGCTAGAAGTTTTTGTATTTCTTTTGGTGTGTCTGATTTACTTATTTCCTCTATTAATTCCAAATTGAAGGTAGGTTGCAATAATTCCAATGGATTTTCTCTAATAAGTAGATTTTCTCTGGTGTTAGGAATGTTCAATTTGGATTTAATCTGTGTTACCTTTTCTAGGAAACTACTATGAGTTTTAAGGATTGAAGGGGGGAGGTTCTCTTTTGTCCATTTAGAGTTTGGCAGTCGTAACATTTTCTCGTGTTGGAGCAATGCTTGTTCTTCTATTTTTGTTGTTATTGATGGGGTCCGTGTTAAGGCAAGCATGGCATCAATAGGTGTGGATTTAACTGCTCCAGTGATTAGGCGAAGAGCCTGATTTTGTATTTGTTCAAGTTTATTGATGTTAGCATTTGCTGCTGTTATTAAAGCTTCAGAACAGTACAAGAGGTTTGGTTTAATATACATTTTGTATGTTGTGTTAAGGACTCTCCTTGAGCAGCCCCATTTAGCACCAGCTAACCTTTTCAGGATTTGCAATTTCTTTTCAACCTTTTCTGAGATGTTTGTTATATGTTTTTTCCAACTTAGCTTTCTGTCGAAAGTGATGCCTAAGTATTTGGCATCATCAACTGCTTTGAGTGGTTTACCATTATAATTTATGCTAATATTAACTGGTTTGTATTTTAGTGTAAATAATTCATAATTTGTTTTTTCCACATTGATAGTCATGAGGTTTTTGGAGCTCCATTCATGTACTTTGTTTAGGGCTGTTTCTATTCTGTCTTTAATTAATTCAGGTTTTTTTGAAGAGCCTGAAGTCCAAATGACTACATCGTCAGCAAATAGAGCAATTTTGGTTTCTAAAGTTTTTATTATTGATGGAAGGTCATTTATATATATGTTAAAGAGTGTTGTGCTCAGAACAGCACCTTGTGGAAGTCCTCGGTGTGTTTGTTTATATTTGGAAATGTATGTATTATATTTTGTGGCACAAAATCTTTGTGAAATAAACTGAGTTATCCACTTAAGCATGTTACTTTTCACACCTATTGATTGCAACTTCTCAACTAATTTATTTCTCCAGACTGAGTCATATGCTGATTTAAAATCAATGAATACTGCCAAGGTATCCTCCTTTCTATTGAAAGCTTCCTTGATGTCTTGGCTTAGTAGGAGTACATTTTCACTTGTACTATGATTCTGTCTGAAGCCGGTCTGTGAACTATTAATTAAGTTGTAATATTCTAGGAACCAGAAAAATGTAAATTCTGAAAAATGAATGTAAATGAATGTAAATTCTGTCACATTTAATAATTCAAAACTTTCTTGAAGTTGTGAACATTGATGCTAATTTTCAGTTTTAAGGAAATGTGGAGTTTAGTTTGACTTCTGAGAGGTACAGGATCATTCAGAAAGTGCGCCAGCTTTGTTACATCAAATTGTGAACTTTATTTTTTCAAAACACACTAACAAAATTCAGAAACATGTTTATCACACCTTCCGATTTCAGTTATGGTGAATGATGTCAGACATATGATCTCCCCTTACTGCACTGGCATGCAAGAACTCTGCGCATGAAATTCACTATGACTGCCTGACAAGTTTTCACTTGGATTTTGCCAATGACATCGAATTTCCTCAGGGATGTTACACAGTTTATTGACATCAAAAAGTCACAAGGAGCTAAGGCACAGGACCTTGGGAGCCATTGATGGTCAACATTACACCAAATGGGGCATTCCAGGAACTGCTCATGGAGCAATTGGATCGTTTCATGGGCAGCGTGGTACATGGCATTATCGTGATGAAACTACAACTCTTGAATGTCCATTCCATTGAAATGAGGCCACAAGTTTCCATTAATTTTCATAGCTTGTTCTGCCTCATTCAAAAAAATAAGTGCCGATGATGCCGCCCATCCAAAAGCCATAACAAACTGTCACTTATGGATGCATTTCCCTTTCTCGAATTATGTGAGGATTTTCTGACCCCCAGATATTGCAATTTTGCTTATTCACAAATCCATTTAAGTGGAAGTGTGCCTTGTCACTGAAAATGATTTTGCTCCCAAAGCTGTCTTCTCAGAAACCAGCCAACAAAATTTTGCCTCTTTGCGTAATCGGCCACAGACCTTCCGCTTACCGGGCGGCTGCTCTACCACTGAGCTATTGTGACACATTGCCAGAATGGCATTAAATTCTCAAACCAGTTCGTATTTCTCCTGGTAAACCACAAAGGCAGTCTCACATCAGAGACAAATTACCCCAATGGTGACTTACTATTGTAAGTACTTTATGTCCCAGGATTAAATAACCTTCAGATGGTAATTATTATTTATTTATGCCAACAAACTTACTTAGAACTGGAACTTAAAAATTCAATGCATGTAAGCGGAAGGTCTGTGGTTCAAATCCCAGTTGTGGCATTGAATTTTTAAGTTCCAGTTCTACCTCTCAAACAATACTATTATATTTTCATAAATGTCATACTGACATATTAATTGTTGTAGCAGTTAGTTTATGATGTACGATAATTTTGAATCTAAATCTATAATTTTGAGTGGCCAGCACGATAATTTTACTTTTAAACATTGGCAACCCTGTTTGAGCAGAAAAATATAAGGTACAGAAGTATTTTTTAGACATGACAAATGGCTGGAAGTTGATGGTCGAGTTCACTTCTGTATTTAAAAGACCATAAGGTGTCAGGTTAGTATCTCTCAGACTTCCATGTAGTCAACATTGGAACAGTACAGTGCCCATTTGCAGTATTAGCAGTGTCTTGTTTATTTCAAGGAAGGAAACAGATGTTACACCGACCATAATTTTGAATGACATCACTTACACAAGTCTATCAAGATTGCTCATCATGTCCAAAAGTACCTCTATCTGAGCTTTGTGTGGTATTATAATTCATGTAAGGGAATACCTACTGAAGTATATGATAGAACTGCAGTTGATTTATGTTTTTTGTCTTCTTTTTCTTCTTTAAGTCTCATTTTGCCAGAATATAAATTTGTTACTAATAAATTGAACAATGTTACAGTTGAAACATTGCAACTGCGGCCTGGGAAATTGTCACACTTGGACAGACAGCTCTTTAGTATCATTCAGTGTCACATGTTACGAGGAACGTTGCCAGCATTAAGGTTAACTTTAATTCTCATTTTGGTTTATTAAACATTCAGTTGTATGTATTTTTATTGAATTTCCTAAACTGTATAATAAAGGATCTGTTATGTTACATTCACATCACTTTCTACCTTCTGTTGTTTATTAATGGGTATCCAAACTGTTCTTACTAAGCTTATTACACAGTAAAAAGAGGAAGTATTGTATTCCATCCAAAAATTGATACCAAGATTTTAGGCAAATATCTGCTGTAAGATTCTGAATCCCAGCAGAACAAAAAAAAAAAAAAACGCTGTGCATGTGCATAAACAGCATAATTAAAAAATCTGATGTGTTGCACTCAAATGACTTTCTCTACTCTGCCAGTCTGGGTGACTCAGTTGGTTAGTTACTGGTCGTAAGTTCAAATCTGACTCAGACCGATTGTTTTCAAGTGTGCTTAAAAAGGACATCTCCACCTCAGTAGATTTACTGGCATGTAAAAGAAATCCTGCACGATGAAATTCTGGGACATCGGTGACGCTGATGTGATCCTGCAATTGACAGCGTCGCTAAACAAAATATTTTTTTTCTCTACTCTTGTACTAACCATTCTTACAAACCCTTATTCCTATATCTTCTTTGTGTTAGTTGAGATAAACATTTGCAGAAATTATCTTATTGCTTATTTCCTTGTAGGTACAAGGGAAAAATGGTTTGTTGGCATAAATAAATAATAATTACCATCTAAAAGTTAGTTAAACCCGGGACATAAAGTACTTACAATTGTAAGTCGCCCTTGGGCTATTTATCTCTGATGTGAGATTCCCTTGTGGTCTACCAGGAAAGCACGAATCAGCTGGGGAGTTTAATGTCATACTGGAAAATTGGCCGTGGTAGTTTAGTGGTTACCACAACTGCACAATAAGCAAGTGGAAGATCCATGATTCAAATCGCAGCTATGGCATTGAATTTTTTAGTCCTGATTCCACCTCTTAAACATTGCCCACACACAACTTGTGTGTTTAAAAGCACCAGCATTAAGTTTGTTGGCATAAATAAATAATTACCATCTTATTCTTCTATTTTCTTTGTGTTGAGATAAACATTTAAAGAACTTATCTTATTGCTCGTTCTCTTGCATGTGCAACGGGAATACGGGAATACAGTAGACTTTGAGCGATAGTCAAATGTTTTAAAGCTTTCAATTTGCACGCCTAACATATAAAAGAATGAACAGTGATGTTCCATTTGTTGTTGTTGTTTTCTAGTGCCTTGCATCTGGCAATGAAGCCATTAGCATTCGTGCTTTCCAATACTTTTGAACTGTAGTTTCTTCTGATCTTAATGCTTCACAGGTCTTCAAGTGTTCTTCATTCATTTCTGCTGGATCGTTACACAGGACACATATTGGTGAGGCTGAGATACCTATTCTGTAGAGATGACTTGCTAAGCAGTCATGATTTGTCAATAGTCGGAAGGCTGCAACCGCTGTTTTCCTTGGTCTCTGGGGGATTATATCTGGGTTGGAAAGTAGTGTAATCCATTTTTTATCTTTGGCATTTGTTTCTATTTCTTGTAGGTATGAATGAGAAAATTTTTTAATGATCAAGCGTTTTATTGAGGAATATGAGAAATTGAATTTAGATTTTTGTTTTATTGTTGTGCCTTTCTTTGCAAGTGAGTCTGCAGCTTCATTCCCCATGACTCCACAGTGTGCTGGAATCCATTGGAGATGAACAGTCTTATTAACTTTTTGGAGTTGTGTTAACATTTTGTAGCATTCTCTAATTTTTGTTGACTTCTTTGTAGTATTTGAACATATTCCTTGAATTGCAGCTTTAGAATCTGAAAGAATTACTGCCTTGTTAAATTTATTTAAGGGAAGATTTAATAATTGTCGGAGAGCAATGTATATAGCCTCTGTTTCTCCATCGTAATTTATTGTGTCTCTGCCAACAGAATGATAAAAGGAAAAATGTGAACACGTAACTCCAGTTCCAGTAAGGTTTTCCTTGGAGGATCCATCAGTATATATGTGCAGCCATTCTTCTGTGGGATACGTAGTATTGATTGTTTCCAGAGCTAGAAGTTTTTGTATTTCTTTTGGTGTGTCTGATTTACTTATTTCCTCTATTAATTCCAAATTGAAGGTAGGTTGTAATAATTCCAATGGATTTTCTCTTATAAGTAGATTTTCTCTGGTGTTAGGAATGTTCAATTTGGATTTAATCTGTGTTACCTTTTCTAGGAAACTACTATGAGTTTTAAGGATTGAAGGGGGGAAGTTCTCTTCTGTCCATTTAGAGTTTGGCAGTCGTAACATTTTCTCGTGTTGGAGCAATGCTTGTTCTTCTATTTTTGTTGTTATTGATGGGGTCCGTGTTAAGGCAAGCATGGCATCAATAGGTGTGGATTTAACTGCTCCAGTGATTAGGCGAAGAGCCTGATTTTGTATTTGTTCAAGTTTATTGATGTTAGCATTTGCTGCTGTTATTAAAGCTTCAGAACAGTACAAGAGGTTTGGTTTAACATACATTTTGTATGTTGTGTTAAGGACTCTCCTTGAGCAGCCCCATTTAGCACCAGCTAACCTTTTCAGGATTTGCAGTTTCTTTTCAACCTTTTCTGAGATGTTTGTTATATGTTTTTTCCAAGTTAGCTTTCTGTCGAAAGTGATGCCTAAGTATTTGGCATCATCAACTGCTTTGAGTGGTTTACTATTATAATTTATGTTAATATTAACTGGTTTGTATTTTAGTGTAAATAATTCATAATTTGTTTTTTTCCACATTGATAGTCATGAGGTTTTTGGAGCTCCATTCATGTACTTTGTTTAGAGCTGTTTCTGTTCTGTCTTTAATTAATTCAGGTTTTTTATGGAGAGCCTGAAGTCCAAATGACTACATTGTCAACAAATAAAGCAATTTTGGTTTCTAAAGTTTTTATTATTGATGGAAGGTCATTTATATATATGTTAAAGAGTGTTGTGCTCAGAACAGCACCTTGTGGAAGTCCTCGGTGTGTTTGTTTATATTTGGAAATGTATGTATTATATTTTGTGGCACAAAATCTTTGTGAAATAAACTGAGTTATCCATTTAAGCATGTTACTTTTCACACCTATTGATTGCAACTTCTCAATTAATTTGTTTCTCCAGACTGAGTCATATGCTGATTTGAAATCAATGAATACTGCCAAGGTATCCTCCTTTCTATTGAAAGCTTCCTTGATGTCTTGGCTTAGTAGGAGTACATTTTCACTTGTACTATGATTCTGTCTGAAGTCGGTCTGTGAACTGTTAATTAAGTTGTAATATTCTAGGAACCAGTTAAGTCTAGATGCCACCATTCTTTCCATCACTTTTGCAATAACACTGGTCAAAGATATTGGTCTGAAACTATTAATATTGTTTGAAGGTTTGTTTTTCTTTAAAATCGGGATGATAATGGCTTTTTTCCAGTCAGAAGGTACAGTCATTCTCCAACACATGTTATACAGTTTAAGTAGGATTTCTTTTCCTTTCCTGCCAAGGTGTTTAATAAACTCTGGGTGGATCTTGTCAGGTCCTGGAGATTTTTTGTTCTGTAATTGTTCTATTGCTAAATCCAGTTCTGTTTCGTTAAAATCCTGAATAAAAATATCATTTCGTATACCTTTTGGCTTATTAGTTTCTCTGATAGTTTTTTGGATAGCCTTATCTTGTTTTTTATACGCTTGGGGTATTCTTTGTGACTGAGCATAAAACTTGTTAAGGGATTCTGCTATTTCCCTATCTGTAGTTAAGCTTTTGTTATTATATTTTAATGGTTCAGTTGTATTTTTTGATAATTTTGTTTTATTAAGGAATTTTTATATTTTATTTCCATCTTTCCTATAGTCCATATGTTCTACAAAATTTGTGAAATTGGCCCTCTTTGCTGTAATTAATTCTTTCTTAAAAATGGCTGCTTTTCTTCTCCAGTTTTGTACATCTTCTGGACACTTGGTTCTTTTGGCTTTGACTCTTGCTATATTTCTTTCGTGTTTTAACTTATATAAAGATGGAGACCAAAAGTAGCTATATTTCTTTAACTTTACTTTGGGGATATGTGTTTTGGCTGCTGTCAATAATATTTCACAAATTTTTTTATTCATTTCATCTGTTGACTTGAACTCTGATTCTAACAGTATATTACACTTCCCTTCTATCTCATTTTGGAAACTGGACCAATCTGCTTTTTTAAAATTCCAAGAAGTTTTAATTTTTGGTTTGTTACTTTTATTTATTAGACCTCTTATGGAGTTTATGGTGATTCTGTGGCCTGAACCTGGGTCTTCTATTATTTCTCTTTTTGTATTGTCAATTATGTCAGATGACACCATCAGAAGATCAGGATTTGTACCTGAACCATTATAATGAAGGTAAGTGGGTGGATCATGTGGATTAAATATTACTTCCATTTGATGTTCCATTTGACAGAAGTGTAAGTTCTGCAAAACTTACACAAATAACAAGAAATATCTCTGAAATAGTCCACTCTCCAAAAATTTTATTTGAACATACATTGTGTGTTTTAATGAGATCTACATTTTTTGTATAATAAGATTTTGTCTCTCTTAGGGTTACGAGTTATTCAAAAGTCATCCAGAGTAAACAGGACTACATAGGCTATAGCCAGAAAATTTAAAATATATATTTCATTTGTCATCAAAATATTGCAAACATTTTAATCAAAATCACTTGAGCCATTTTCAAGAAAATCAAACACACACACACAGACCTTTTTCTAAAAATGCTTTTTTTGGATTCAGGAGGCCTCAAAACATATTTCTGGTGAAATCTTGACATTGAATTTTTGGTTGGAATGCGGTACTTCCTCTACTTAGTAATAAAGAAAGTAAAAAGTCAGTTAAATACTGGTATATAACTTCATCTTATACTACCCTTTACATGGAAAATTTTTTTAAAAATTGTTTTTTTCAAAAATAGTTCTACTCCTAATGATTTTGATTCAATTACAACTTGTTTAAGACATTGATGTGACAAATGAAGTATATATATTGAATTTTCAGGGAGTAACCTCAAGTCTTGTTCATTTTGCATGACTTTTGCATAACTGGTAAAGCATAAAAGATGGGCAAAATTTTCTTCTTGTCTGATTACCCTCCCTGTATGGAGGGCTGACACCCCATAGGACTTACAAGTCAGTGCCCAGGGTCAGACGCCTGTCAGGGAGCACAGGAATCTATGGACCGGACTGAGTGAAGACCTGGAAGCGGGTGTTCAGCCAAGCACCAGGTATGAGGGTGCAGAAGAGGATATGAAATGCAGGCAAAATGGAATCAGCAGATAGTGGCATGAGTGGTGGGGATAACCAGAAAACCTACCCAGATGCCCTTCATCCACTATGAATATCATATACAGATGCCTGGGATCGAACCACTCGACCATGGCGCTGCTATGGGCAACATTTTACAACACAAAAACCATACATCTCATTAAAATACATAATTTATGTCAGATACATTACTGTTAGAGTTATCCCTATCCAAGATATTCCTTGTTATTGGTTTGAATTTTCCAATGCACTTTACTTTTCTCAAATAGGAAGTTCATTGGTTTTTTTCTTTCCTCCTGGCCATGTAAAGAGAATGAAATTTCGAAGCTGTATCATAGCGACCAGCTCATAAAATATTTAGCTCTTGCTTAGGACTACTGTGATCTCCTATTCCCATTGAACTACAAGGAAATATGTAATAAAAAGCATTTCTACAAATGAGTAAGTGTAGGATTTCACAGCCAGAATTGATAATTATTTGTAGAAATGTTTATCTTGCTAGAAGTACTTCTAAGGGAAGTATAGAGATAGAGGGAGAAGCGAAGAGATTAGGACACTGTGGAATTGTAGCGAAATGGTTGAGGATATACAAAATTATCAAATTAAATGGCTACTACATATCCAGAAAATGTTAAATTCCCGTTTACCAACGATAATATATCACTTCAAAGCTCAAGGTAAAAGAGATCTAGGGAAACCTTTCAACCGATGGAAAGACCAATTTTCGTAAAGGCAGAACAGGCATAATACCCAATACTGCTTTGATAGAAGAAGTAAAAGTGTTTGTAACAATAGTTTGTACAAGAGTTAGTAAAGAAAGTCAAGTGAGTGCATGGGCGTCGCGAAGGGGGCCAGGGGGGGCTGCAGCCCCTCTTTGGAAGCTAACGCACTCAATGTGAAATGAATTACTGATAGTAGACTGTTATTTTAATTTTGATGTAGACAACAATTTTAATTTAGCACAAATTAATACGGTTTTCCACAGCAAATACCATAACTTGTTTCTTTCCCTGATTACCCTCCCCTTATGTAGGTCTTACAAGACAGTGTCTAGGGTCAGACGTCTGTCAGGGAACACAGGAACCTATGTACCAGACAGAGAGAACACCTGCAAGTATGAGAGTGAGGAAGTGATTACCCTCCCCTTATGTAGGACTTACAAGTCAGTGTCTAGAGTCAGACGTCTGTCAGGGAACACAGAAACCTATGTACCAGACAGAGTGAACACCTGCAAGTATGAGAGTGAGGAAGTGATTACCCTCCCCTTATGTAGGACTTACAAGACAGTGTCTAGAGTCAGACCTCTGTCAGGGAACACAGGAACCTATGTACCAGACAGAGAGAACACCTGCAAGTATGAGAGTGAGGAAGTGATTACCCTCCCCTTATGTAGGACTTACAAGTCAGTGTCTAGAGTCAGACGTCTGTCAGGGAACACAGAAACCTATGTACCAGACAGAGTGAACACCTGCAAGTATGAGAGTGAGGAAGTGATTACCCTCCCCTTATGTAGGACTTACAAGACAGTGTCTAGAGTCAGACCTCTGTCAGGGAACACAGGAACCTATGTACCAGACAGAGTGAACACCTGCAAGTATGAGAGTGAGGAAGTGATTACCCTCCCCTTATGTAGGACTTACAAGACAGTGTCTAGAGTCAGACGTCTGTCAGGGAACACAGGAACCTATGTACCAGACAGAGTGAACACCTGCAAGTATGAGAGTGAGGAAGTGATTACCCTCCCCTTATGTAGGACTTACAAGCCAGTGTCTAGAGTCAGACGTCTGTCAGGGAACACAGGAACCTATGTACCAGACAGAGTGAACACCTGCAAGTATGAGAGTGAGGAAGTGATTACCCTCCCCTTATGTAGGACTTACAAGCCAGTGTCTAGAGTCAGACGTCTGTCAGGTAACACAGGAATCTATGTACCAGACAGAGTGAACACCTGCAAGTATGAGAGTGAGGAAGTGATTACCCTCCCCTTATGTAGGACTTACAAGCCAGTGTCTAGAGTCAGACGTCTGTCAGGTAACACAGGAACCTATGTACCAGACAGAGTGAACACCTGCAAGTATGAGAGTGAGGAAGTGATTACCCTCCGCTTATGTAGGACTTACAAGCCAGTGTCTAGAGTCAGACGTCTGTCAGGTAACACAGGAACCTATGTACCAGACAGAGTGAACACCTGCAAGTATGAGAGTAAGGAAGTGATTACCCTCCCCTTATGTAGGACTTACAAGCCAGTGTCTAGAGTCAGACGTCTGTCAGGTAACACAGGAACCTATGTACCAGACAGAGTGAACACCTGCAAGTATGAGAGTGAGGAAGTGATTACCCTCCCCTTATGTAGGACTTACAAGCCAGTGTCTAGAGTCAGACGTCTGTCAGGTAACACAGGAACCTATGTACCAGAGTGAACACCTGCAAGTATGAGAGTGAGGAAGTGATTACCCTCCCCTTATGTAGGACTTACAAGCCAGTGTATAGAGTCAGACGTCTGTCAGGTAACACAGGAACCTATGTACCAGACAGAGTGAACACCCGCAAGTATGAGAGTGAGGAAGTGATTACCCTCCGCTTATGTAGGACTTACAAGCCAGTGTCTAGAGTCAGACGTCTGTCAGGTAACACAGGAACCTATGTACCAGACAGAGTGAACACCTGCAAGTATGAGAGTGAGGAAGTGATTACCCTCCCCTTATATAGGACTTACAAGCCAGTGTCTAGAGTCAGACGTCTGTCAGGGAACACAGGAACCTATGTACCAGACAGAGTGAACACCTGCAAGTATGAGAGTGAGGAAGTGATTACCCTCCCCTTATGTAGGACTTACAAGTCAGTGTCTAGAGTCAGACGTCTGTCAGGGAACACAGGAACCTATGTACCAGACAGAGTGAACACCTGCAAGTATGAGAGTGAGGAAGTGATTACCCTCCCCTTATGTAGGACTTACAAGTCAGTGTCTAGAGTCAGACGTATGTCAGAGAACACAGGAACCTATGTACCAGACAGAGTGAACACCTGCAAGTATGAGAGTGAGGAAGTGATTACCTTCTCCTTATGTAGGACTTACAAGACAGTGTCTAGAGTCAGACGTCTGTCAGGGAACACAGGAACCTATGTACCAGACAGAGTGAGCACCTGCAAGTATGAGAGTGAGGAAGTGATTACCCTCCCCTTATGTAGGACTTACAAGACAGTGTCTAGAGTCAGACGTCTGTCAGGGAACACAGGAACCTATGTACCAGACAGAGTGAACACCTGCAAGTATGAGAGTGAGGAAGTGATTACCCTCCCCTTATATAGGACTTACAAGCCAGTGTCTAGAGTCAGACGCCTGTCAGGGAACATAGGAACCTATGTACCAGACAGAGTGAACACCTGCAAGTATGAGAGTGAGGAAGTGATTACCCTCCCCTTATGTAGGACTTACTAGTCAGTGTCTAGGGTCAGACGTCTGTCAGGTAACACAGGAACCTATGTACCAGACAGAGTGAACACCTGCAAGTATGAGAGTGAGGAAGTGATTACCCTCCCCTTATGTAGGACTTACAAGACAGTGTCTAGAGTCAGACGTCTGTCAGGGAACACAGGAACCTATGTACCAGACAGAGTGAACACCTGCAAGTATGAGAGTGAGGAAGTGATTACCCTCCCCTTATATAGGACTTACAAGCCACTGTCTAGAGTCAGACGTCTGTCAGGGAACACAGGAACCTATGTACCAGACAGAGTGAACACCTGCAAGTATGAGAGTGAGGAAGTGATTACCCTCCCCTTATGTAGGACTTACAAGTCAGTGTCTAGAGTCAGACGTCTGTCAGGGAACACAGGAACCTATGTACCAGACAGAGTGAACACCTGCAAGTATGAGAGTGAGGAAGTGATTACCTTCTCCTTATGTAGGACTTACAAGACAGTGTCTAGAGTCAGACGTCTGTCAGGGAACACAGGAACCTATGTACCAGACAGAGTGAGCACCTGCAAGTATGAGAGTGAGGAAGTGATTACCCTCCCCTTATGTAGGACTTACAAGACAGTGTCTAGAGTCAGACGTCTGTCAGGGAACACAGGAACCTATGTACCAGACAGAGTGAACACCTGCAAGTATGAGAGTGAGGAAGTGATTACCCTCCCCTTATATAGGACTTACAAGCCAGTGTCTAGAGTCAGACGCCTGTCAGGGAACATAGGAACCTATGTACCAGACAGAGTGAACACCTGCAAGTATGAGAGTGAGGAAGTGATTACCCTCCCCTTATGTAGGACTTACTAGTCAGTGTCTAGGGTCAGACGTCTGTCAGGTAACACAGGAACCTATGTACCAGACAGAGTGAACACCTGCAAGTATGAGAGTGAGGAAGTGATTACCCTCCCCTTATGTAGGACTTACAAGACAGTGTCTAGAGTCAGACGTCTGTCAGGGAACACAGGAACCTATGTACCAGACAGAGTGAACACCTGCAAGTATGAGAGTGAGGAAGTGATTACCCTCCCCTTATATAGGACTTACAAGCCACTGTCTAGAGTCAGACGTCTGTCAGGGAACACAGGAACCTATGTACCAGACAGAGTGAACACCTGCAAGTATGAGAGTGAGGAAGTGATTACCCTCCCCTTATATAGGACTTACAAGCCACTGTCTAGAGTCAGACGTCTGTCAGGGAACACAGGAACCTATGTACCAGACAGAGTGAACACCTGCAAGTATGAGAGTGAGGAAGTGATTGCCCTCCCCTTATGTAGGACTTACAAGCCAGTACCTAGGGTCAGACGTCTGTCAGGGAACACAGGAACCTATGTACCAGACAGAGTGAACACCTGCAAGTATGAGAGTGAGGAAGTGATTACCCTCCCCTTATGTAGGACTTACAAGCCAGTGTCTAGAGTCAGACGTCTGTCAGGGAACACAGGAACCTATGTACCAGACAGAGTGAACACCTGCAAGTATGAGAGTGAGGAAGTGATTACCCTCCGCTTATGTAGGACTTACAAGCCAGTGTCTAGAGTCAGACGCCTGTCAGGGAACATAGGAACCTATGTACCAGACAGAGTGAACACCTGCAAGTATGAGAGTGAGGAAGTGATTACCCTCCCCTTATGTAGGACTTACTAGTCAGTGTCTAGGGTCAGACGTCTGTCAGGGAACACAGGAACCTATGTACCAGACAGAGTGAACACCTGCAAGTATGAGAGTGAGGAAGTGATTACCCTCCCCTTATGTAGGACTTACAAGACAGTGTCCAGAGTCAGACGTCTGTCAGAGAACACAGGAACCATGTACCAGACAGAGTGAACACCTGCAAGTATGAGAGTGAGGAAGTGATTACCCTCCCCTTATATAGGACTTACAAGCCACTGTCTAGAGTCAGACGTCTGTCAGGGAACACAGGAACCTATGTACCAGACAGAGTGAACACCTGCAAGTATGAGAGTGAGGAAGTGATTACCCTCCCCTTATATAGGACTTACAAGCCACTGTCTAGAGTCAGACGTCTGTCAGGGAACACAGGAACCTATGTACCAGACAGAGTGAACACCTGCAAGTATGAGAGTGAGGAAGTGATTACCCTCCCCTTATGTAGGACTTACAAGACAGTGTCTAGAGTCAGACGCCTGTCAGGGAACACAGGAACCTATGTACCAGACAGAGTGAACACCTGCAAGTATGAGAGTGAGGAAGTGATTACCCTCCCCTTATGTAGGACTTACAAGCCAGTGTCTAGAGTCAGACGTCTGTCAGGTAACACAGGAACCTATGTACCAGAGTGAACACCTGCAAGTATGAGAGTGAGGAAGTGATTACCCTCCCCTTATGTAGGACTTACAAGTCAGTGTCTAGAGTCAGACGTCTGTCAGGGAACACAGAAACCTATGTACCAGACAGAGTGAACACCTGCAAGTATGAGAGTGAGGAAGTGATTACCCTCCCCTTATGTAGGACTTACAAGACAGTGTCTAGAGTCAGACCTCTGTCAGGGAACACAGGAACCTATGTACCAGACAGAGTGAACACCTGCAAGTATGAGAGTGAGGAAGTGATTACCCTCCCCTTATGTAGGACTTACAAGACAGTGTCTAGAGTCAGACGTCTGTCAGGGAACACAGGAACCTATGTACCAGACAGAGTGAACACCTGCAAGTATGAGAGTGAGGAAGTGATTACCCTCCCCTTATGTAGGACTTACAAGCCAGTGTCTAGAGTCAGACGTCTGTCAGGGAACACAGGAACCTATGTACCAGACAGAGTGAACACCTGCAAGTATGAGAGTGAGGAAGTGATTACCCTCCCCTTATGTAGGACTTACAAGCCAGTGTCTAGAGTCAGACGTCTGTCAGGTAACACAGGAATCTATGTACCAGACAGAGTGAACACCTGCAAGTATGAGAGTGAGGAAGTGATTACGCTCCCCTTATGTAGGACTTACAAGCCAGTGTCTAGAGTCAGACGTCTGTCAGGTAACACAGGAACCTATGTACCAGACAGAGTGAACACCTGCAAGTATGAGAGTGAGGAAGTGATTACCCTCCGCTTATGTAGGACTTACAAGCCAGTGTCTAGAGTCAGACGTCTGTCAGGTAACACAGGAACCTATGTACCAGACAGAGTGAACACCTGCAAGTATGAGAGTAAGGAAGTGATTACCCTCCCCTTATGTAGGACTTACAAGCCAGTGTCTAGAGTCAGACGTCTGTCAGGTAACACAGGAACCTATGTACCAGACAGAGTGAACACCTGCAAGTATGAGAGTGAGGAAGTGATTACCCTCCCCTTATGTAGGACTTACAAGCCAGTGTCTAGAGTCAGACGTCTGTCAGGTAACACAGGAACCTATGTACCAGAGTGAACACCTGCAAGTATGAGAGTGAGGAAGTGATTACCCTCCCCTTATGTAGGACTTACAAGCCAGTGTATAGAGTCAGACGTCTGTCAGGTAACACAGGAACCTATGTACCAGACAGAGTGAACACCCGCAAGTATGAGAGTGAGGAAGTGATTACCCTCCGCTTATGTAGGACTTACAAGCCAGTGTCTAGAGTCAGACGTCTGTCAGGTAACACAGGAACCTATGTACCAGACAGAGTGAACACCTGCAAGTATGAGAGTGAGGAAGTGATTACCCTCCCCTTATATAGGACTTACAAGCCAGTGTCTAGAGTCAGACGTCTGTCAGGGAACACAGGAACCTATGTACCAGACAGAGTGAACACCTGCAAGTATGAGAGTGAGGAAGTGATTACCCTCCCCTTATGTAGGACTTACAAGTCAGTGTCTAGAGTCAGACGTCTGTCAGGGAACACAGGAACCTATGTACCAGACAGAGTGAACACCTGCAAGTATGAGAGTGAGGAAGTGATTACCCTCCCCTTATGTAGGACTTACAAGTCAGTGTCTAGAGTCAGACGTATGTCAGAGAACACAGGAACCTATGTACCAGACAGAGTGAACACCTGCAAGTATGAGAGTGAGGAAGTGATTACCCTCCCCTTATGTAGGACTTACAAGTCAGTGTCTAGAGTCAGACGTCTGTCAGGGAACACAGGAACCTATGTACCAGACAGAGTGAACACCTGCAAGTATGAGAGTGAGGAAGTGATTACCTTCTCCTTATGTAGGACTTACAAGACAGTGTCTAGAGTCAGACGTCTGTCAGGGAACACAGGAACCTATGTACCAGACAGAGTGAGCACCTGCAAGTATGAGAGTGAGGAAGTGATTACCCTCCCCTTATGTAGGACTTACAAGACAGTGTCTAGAGTCAGACGTCTGTCAGGGAACACAGGAACCTATGTACCAGACAGAGTGAACACCTGCAAGTATGAGAGTGAGGAAGTGATTACCCTCCCCTTATATAGGACTTACAAGCCAGTGTCTAGAGTCAGACGCCTGTCAGGGAACATAGGAACCTATGTACCAGACAGAGTGAACACCTGCAAGTATGAGAGTGAGGAAGTGATTACCCTCCCCTTATGTAGGACTTACTAGTCAGTGTCTAGGGTCAGACGTCTGTCAGGTAACACAGGAACCTATGTACCAGACAGAGTGAACACCTGCAAGTATGAGAGTGAGGAAGTGATTACCCTCCCCTTATGTAGGACTTACAAGACAGTGTCTAGAGTCAGACGTCTGTCAGGGAACACAGGAACCTATGTACCAGACAGAGTGAACACCTGCAAGTATGAGAGTGAGGAAGTGATTACCCTCCCCTTATATAGGACTTACAAGCCACTGTCTAGAGTCAGACGTCTGTCAGGGAACACAGGAACCTATGTACCAGACAGAGTGAACACCTGCAAGTATGAGAGTGAGGAAGTGATTACCCTCCCCTTATATAGGACTTACAAGCCACTGTCTAGAGTCAGACGTCTGTCAGGGAACACAGGAACCTATGTACCAGACAGAGTGAACACCTGCAAGTATGAGAGTGAGGAAGTGATTGCCCTCCCCTTATGTAGGACTTACAAGCCAGTACCTAGGGTCAGACGTCTGTCAGGGAACACAGGAACCTATGTACCAGACAGAGTGAACACCTGCAAGTATGAGAGTGAGGAAGTGATTACCCTCCCCTTATGTAGGACTTACAAGCCAGTGTCTAGAGTCAGACGTCTGTCAGGGAACACAGGAACCTATGTACCAGACAGAGTGAACACCTGCAAGTATGAGAGTGAGGAAGTGATTACCCTCCCCTTATGTAGGACTTACAAGCCAGTGTCTAGAGTCAGACGCCTGTCAGGGAACATAGGAACCTATGTACCAGACAGAGTGAACACCTGCAAGTATGAGAGTGAGGAAGTGATTACCCTCCCCTTATGTAGGACTTACTAGTCAGTGTCTAGGGTCAGACGTCTGTCAGGGAACACAGGAACCTATGTACCAGACAGAGTGAACACCTGCAAGTATGAGAGTGAGGAAGTGATTACCCTCCCCTTATGTAGGACTTACAAGACAGTGTCCAGAGTCAGACGTCTGTCAGAGAACACAGGAACCATGTACCAGACAGAGTGAACACCTGCAAGTATGAGAGTGAGGAAGTGATTACCCTCCCCTTATATAGGACTTACAAGCCACTGTCTAGAGTCAGACGTCTGTCAGGGAACACAGGAACCTATGTACCAGACAGAGTGAACACCTGCAAGTATGAGAGTGAGGAAGTGATTACCCTCCCCTTATGTAGGACTTACAAGACAGTGTCTAGAGTCAGACGCCTGTCAGGGAACATAGGAACCTATGTACCAGACAGAGTGAACACCTGCAAGTATGAGAGTGAGGAAGTGATTACCCTCCCCTTATGTAGGACTTACAAGCCAGTACCTAGGGTCAGATGTCTGTCAGGGAGCAGAGGGACCTCTGGACCAGACAGAGTGAAGATTTGGAAGCAGGTGGTCAGCCAAGCACCATGTATGGTAATGAGGAAGAGGATGATTGGAAAGGTGATAATGGAGAAATTGGTGGAATGAATGGCGGGGGAAACATCGAAGACATCGGAGAATGACTTGTTGACCTGGAAGACATCCGAGAATGACTTGGTGTCCTGGAAGACATCGGAGAACGAATTGGTACCTGGAAGACATCGGAGAATGACTTGTTGACCTGGAAGACATCGGAGAATGACTTGTTGACCTGGAAGACATCGGAGAATGACTTGGTGACCTGGAAGACATCGGAGAATGACTTGTTGACCTGGAAGACATCGGAGAATGACTTGTTGACCTGGAAGACATCGGAGAATGACTTGTTGACCTGGAAGACATCGGACAATGACTGGGTGACCTGGAAGACATCGGAGAACGACTTGGTACCTGGAAGACATCGGAGAGTGACTTGGTGTCCTGGAAGACATCGGAGAATGACTTGTTGACCTGGAAGACATCGGAGAGTGACTTGTTGACCTGGAAGACATCGGAGAATGACTGGGTGACCTGGAAGACATCGGAGAATGACTGGGTGACCTGGAAGACATCGGAGAGTGACTTGTTGCCCTGGAAGACATCGGAGAATGACTTGTTGACCTGGAAGACATCGGAGAGTGACTTGTTGACCTGGAAGACATCGGAGAATGACTGGGTGACCTGGAAGACATCGGAGAATAACTGGGTGACCTGGAAGACATCGGAGAGTGACTTGTTGACCTGGAAGACATCGGAGAATGACTTGTTGACCTGGAAGACATCGGAGAATGACTTGTTGGCCTGGAAGACATCGGAGAATGACTGGGTGACCTGGAAGACATCGGAGAACGACTTGGTACCTGGAAGACATCGGAGAATGACTTGGTGTCCTGGAAGACATCGGAGAATGACTTGGTGTCCTGGAAGACATCGGAAAATGACTTGGTGTCCTGGAAGACATCGGAAAATGACTTGGTGTCCTGGAAGACATCGGAGAATGACTTGTTGACCTGGAAGACATCGGAGAATGACTGGGTGACCTGGAAGACATCGGAGAACGACTTGGTACCTGGAAGACATCGGAGAATGACTGGGTGACCTGGGAGACATCGGAGAACGTCTTGGTACCTGGAAGACATCGGAGAACGACTTGGTACCTGGAAGACATCGGAGAATGACTTGGTGTCCTGGAAGACATCGGAGAATGACTTGGTGTCCTGGAAGACATCGGAAAATGACTTGGTGTCCTGGAAGACATCGGAGAATGACTGGGTGACCTGGAAGACATCGGAGAACGACTTGGTACCTGGAAGACATCGGAGAATGACTGGGTGACCTGGAAGACATCGGAGAACGACTTGGTACCTGGAAGACATCGGAGAACGACTTGGTACCTGGAAGACATCGGAGAATGACTTGGTACCTGGAAGACATCGGAGAACGACTTGGTACCTGGAAGACATCGGAGAACGACTTGGTACCTGGAAGACATCGGAGAATGACTTGGTGTCCTGGAAGACATCGGAGAATGACTTGGTGTCCTGGAAGACATCGGAAAATGACTTGGTGTCCTGGAAGACATCGGAGAATGACTTGGTGTCCTGGAAGACATCGGAGAATGACTTGGTGACCTGGAAGACATCGGAGAATGACTTGGTGTCCTGGAAGACATCGGAGAATGACTTGGTGACCTGGAAGACATCGGAGAATGACTTGGTGACCTGGAAGACAGAATTGGGGGCAGTGTCAAGGATCTGAGTACCAGGGGTGGATGGGATAGCGCAGAACTGAGGAGGAAGCAGCGCCTAGCAGCCAAGGTAAGCAGCTTAGCCCATCTCGAAGAACGGAAGTGTACGACAAGACACTCCCCTAGAGGAATGTGCTGGAGATGTACCCTAGCAGGGCACGTCGTGAAGAACTGTCAGCAGCAAAGATCGGCAATGTATGAAGTGACGCGAGTAGACGAGTTGTGAATTGTTATTCAGTATTAAGGGAAATAAAGTAAAAGTTGAAGTGCCTTTAATATCGGACGATGAGTGAAATGATGCTCAAGTGGGCCCGGTTCTATAGAGCTATAAGTTTCCCAACATTTTTCCTTAGGGGAAAATCCACATGCAACCACATCCGGACAATGCATTTTAACTCGGAACCTCTCGAATGTGAGGCAAACACACTATCCCCACACCATCGAGTTGGACTTGTAATCAAAATTGTTAAAGCCATTTTTTAGAAAATTAAAATTTTAAAAATATGTTCCATGTAAAGGGTAGCTTAGGGTGGGAGAGACTACCTTGAAATTCATCGTTTTGGACTTATGGTGTTCACAGTTACACAGACTTTTTTCTAATTTTTTTTTTCCAGGACTCATTTTGGAATCAAGCTTTTGTGAAGGTTTTGAAAGCAAATGTTGTTATCGCCATTATGGTTTCTGGGCGATTCGCAACTACTTGAAACAACCGACGGTTCCATTTCAGTGTAGCGTAGGTTTACGCTAGTGATTTCAGGATAGGTACATAATAATAAGGCGATCATTGGGTTTTAGCTACATATGCATTTTATGTGTATGTATTTGTATATATTTATTTTAATAAAATCGTATGAATGTAAAGGTAGTTTGTTGCTGAATGCTTTTGTTGAAAATCTTCGTGTCGCATCTGAACTTAATACCAACTCTGGTATTTATCCAACTTTTCAATTTGGGTTGTGCTTGTTCACACGGACCCCCCCCCCCCCTCTCTCTCTCTCTCGTTCTTTCTTTCTGTGTCCATCCCTCACTCCCTTCCCTCCTTCCTTCCTCCTTCTCTCCTTCGTTCCCTCCTTCCCTTCGTCCGGCCTTCACGACCTCTTTCTGTTTCTTTCTTCCTTCCAGAGTGAACACCTGCAAGTATGAGAGTGAGGAAGAGGGTGATGTGAAATGCAGGCGAAATCGACGATTGGAAAGGTGATGGAGCAATTGGTGGAATGAGTGGCGGGGAAACTAGAGACACCGAAACCCCGACGCCGCTTCGTTCAGCACGAACACCACATGCGGGTCCCTGGGATCGAACACAGGCCGACTAAGTGGTAGGCGAACACTGTAACCGCTCGGCCACGACCGTCAGACAAAATGTTATTACACGAAAATGTAGGTGTCGTTAAAACACACAACTAATGTATAACATTTTTCGGAGTGAACCATTTCGGAGATATTCTTTGTTATTTGTCTGAATTTTTCCGGATTTCAAATTCATCACATAGAAGACCAGCTTTAGAAGATTTTAGTATTGCTTAAAGCCTATTGTATTCCCCTTGCATCTCAAGAAAATTAGCAATGCTATAATTTCTGAAAACGTTTATCTCGATTAATATTAAGTAGATACACAAGCGCTTGTAAGAATAGTTTCTATGAGAGTAGAGAATGTCATGTGAGTGCAACACATCAGTATTTTTTATTTATTAAGGGGCCTCAAAACATGTATTGAAATTTTAATATATAATTTGTTGGATCAAATGCAACACCGGCTCTATTTACTAGGCACATACGTGGTGTAGTGTGGAGAAATGGAGGAAAGAACGAGCAAACTATTTCTATTTCTCGTAGGGCCAGGTGCATAGAAACCTGACAAAGCCAACACCTCTAACGTGCAGTTACTAGTGTCATCTCTTTCTTTCCGGAGTGTGTGACATGCGTACTAAAGCTGCACGCTAGCCTGCGCAACTGGGACGGTTGCTTCTAGCTGATACGTGATAACAAAATCCAATAACGTTAGGTAGAAACTAGTGGCAGGCAGACGACCGACTCAGTATTCCCATAGCTTTCAACAAACTTTGCTAACAGCATACAAACCACAGGTAAGTGATAACTGAGATTTCTATCGATTACTTCGCCAGGGCGTATCCGAACAGCTAAATCACACTTTTAACATAAAATCAATTTGTGTGCTCTATACTAAACATCCCTCAACCCGTATAGATTGCTCCAAATGTTTACGGCCCCTATAACTACTGATCAATGATGTGGCTAGTTGCCTTTTAAGCAGGGTTACCAAATCATCCAATTTAACCGGGTACCACCCGGTTTTTAACCCCATTTTTCAA
Organism: Tenodera sinensis; assembly: GCA_030765045.1. NCBI lineage: Eukaryota > Metazoa > Arthropoda > Insecta > Mantodea > Mantidae > Tenodera > Tenodera sinensis. The sequence goes on from CM060969.1 coordinate 134,618,966, forward strand.
TCACCGGTTAAAGTTCCACAAAACGAGATAAACACACGTTTCCGTCACAGAACGTTTCCGTACTTATGTCAATTCTCTGTAGTTATTGACTACATAAACAGATGACTGAGGCCATATAATGAATTAGCTATACTCAATTGTTTAACTCTTTCTAAAGAGTCCAAGTGGGAAAATGTTGGAATTTCTATGTTATACGAGAGAGACAGATTATTGTAGACGGAGAAACATTTTTAGAAAAGAGTTTGGGATTGATGATGTATATTTTTGTGCACTCACTTAGACGATAGATGAACCGGTGTTTTTCTCTTCAATCCCGGGCCATAACGCAGCCGTGGAGGCATATTTGTCTCCTTAAATGTTCACTGGTGAAATGAAAGAAATTGGTTATCGAAAGAATATGCGAAATTTTGCTATTTCATATACTTATGAAGACGTCAGTTTTCCTCAATTCTAGGTATGACAGTATTAAATGTAGAAATAAGTTTCAGAAACTAAAGAGGGAGTGAGAATATTTTGTATTCATAAAGTAAGTCTGGATAACGCTTATAGTATAATTATCACTATAACAAAGGGCTTGTGGAAAGGAACCCCTCCCTCCCCCAGCCGTTGTTATTTTCATGTTGGAAATTGGTAACTCAAATCTTCTGAATAGTATCAACTTCCCTCGTGAAATTCTCACAAACAACCATATAAGAAATAAGTTTTTTAATGTACATCAATGATTTGATTCTCAGAAATACATATAAAATCGTACAATTTAAAGTAGACAAGGATGGAAAACAGGCTACGCCACGTTATAGCTTTCCAGGAAATAGAAAAACCCGATTTTTGCTTTCATACTTTATATTACCTATTAGCCCTATACTTTGATTCGTACCTACAAAACACGTTATGTATTATTTATGGGCGTTAAAGTTTTTAAAATAAATAAGTTATACATCTTAGGTTTTGAAAACTTTTGCATAAAACAAACCAATTTGTTAGGCAAAAAGACAATTTTTTTCTATTTATTATATTTTAACACTGTGTCATACTGCAACAACCACGTATTAAATAAGAGAAAACACACACACACACACACACACACACACACACACACACACACACACAACACACACACAGGGACAGTTTTATAAAAATACCTTTTTTAGATACAGGGATCCCAGAAGATGTATTTCTGTGAAATCTCGATATCGAAATTTTGGGTGAAATGCAATACTTATACCGGGTGGAAGGGAAGTCATTGCATTAATTTAAACCAGTGAAGACCTCGTTATTTGGAGCACATTTTGTATCTTACGTTTTAGTCTCTGCCCATTTCCTACGGAGATATTTTAGTTTTGTCGAAAACAAGCTGGCAGCACTGCAGATTGTGTGTGTGTCACTTTCCCTAGCTCAGTAGTTACATAAACAAACACCGTAACGGTGCTTCTTGAGATCACAGACAAATAGCCTGCCTTGTCCTTCTGTGTTTACTGCGCGAGTGTAGGCCAATCACAAGCGTTAGCTCCCAAAACATTACACGACCCTGCAAACGCCCGACATGTTTACATCCAGAAACCAGGTCAATTCCCTGAACAACCTCAACACAACGTTGTCGACTTACTTCGTCTGAAAGAGCTGCTTGGAGTATTCCTTCACGTCTTGTAAGTGATTATTTGGAAACCCTGTGTGATGTCCCATAATTACTACCGAAGCTATGTCAGAAATAAGTTACTCCACGCATCTTACAAGTGACAAACTGTTATCTTCGTACATTCTTGTGGAATTGTTGGATCAAAACCACATAATTTTCGAAATCGGCTGATGAAAGAACAAAATGCTATTAGACTTTTAGATTGCGCATGCGTTCCGCTCCCTCAACATATGCTACTGTTTTCACATACACAAAAGCCAGGCGCCCGTGACAGTGGAGTATGGAAGAAGATGACTGCTAATAAATTCACCATACTGATCTCTTTTCCGATGTTGTGAATCCATCCTTACTTACTCTTTTTCTTTCTCTAATGCTAAGACACCTAATATTACAATATCCCCGTCTGAGGAGCTGTTGTATCCGTCTATATCTGATGATCAGCTACATTTTGCGGTCGGAGTATTCCGAGCAGTGAGCGTACAAACTTCCGCGGAAGACGGACGGCTGCAAATTTCCGTTCCGTTCCGTTCCGTTCCGGTCGGCACGGGCTACAGTGCGTCAACCTTCATTGACTTCTGACTTAGTGGCGAGAGCGTTAGGGGTGTAACTGCGGACATTTGTATTGTTAACTCAAGTGAGCGTAATGATCTTTTTTCTTTTTCCTGGTTGGTGAGTGGGTCGGTCCAGTTCTTATCGCCCTCGTATCGATGCCTAGATCAATGATCTACGACCTCTTTGTCAGGTCCAACAAGGATTTGAAGGGGCCTAGGTATATTGTCTCCATTGCGGTACCCGCTGCCCTGAATATGAAGTTCCACTTATCATCACGAGGCTGAGTGCACTCCGAACCATCCGGTACCGGGGATCGAAACCGGGTCCTCCGCGCCAGAAGTAGGCGCGCTACCACTGCGCCACGGAGGCGGTCGTATAATGATATTACATCAACATTTACTTCACTTGCATACTGTCAGTTGAGGCTGGTTAGAGCCTCGCTTACTCTGAAGTGTGTAAATATTCATTATTTATGTTATCTACAACTTATACTTTCATAGAAAAACAAATGAGACAGGAAGTTTAAATACGTTTGAGAATGTAATGCTTATTCTTACATTTGCAATACTTTAATTGGTTATTTTAATGTCACCAAGTTGGAATGCTTTCTGTAAGGATAATGACACCCTGGGACAGAAGGACACATATTCAAATGTGAATAAGTAAGAGCAAAGTGGATAGTCTATACTTACAGGCGTTATGCAGTAATTTATTATGTCATGTGATAATGGAAAAACTTTTACACGAAGACAAAAACAGCTATCGCACTGAAGTGGATACATATTAAGATATCAATTAGCAAAATATTTGTTCCTATATCCTTAACACCTTGTATACCTATTAGAAATTTCCACAGAAAACGCTAGAGTGTCCTGGACGCATGCAAAAGAAAACCTTGAGGAAGATTCTGATTAGCAATGTTAACACTTCTCTTGTTTACGCTGGGCGAGAGATCTACTGCGTCTACTTATCTCTGTTTATTACTCCAACTGTGCCAACTTCCAATAACCTCGGTCACAATATAAAACATCAGAAATAATCAAGTGGCGTTAAGTCCGGGAAACGGATTGTTGTATAATATATCATTATTGATCATGTTTATTTCAGTGAATATTTAAACACATAATTGCTTTTCCTCTCACAGAAATTCAGAATATAATTGCAGACCTGATGTGATATTTATTTTGGAACATTTTAATATATGTTTTGCTTGAGGTAGATATAATAATAGTAATAAAATGGAATTTATCATGAACTAGAAAGGACGGTTTGATTGTAACAGTTGGTAGAAAGAAAGTCGAAAAGGCACTAACTTATATCGTTATTCATCTGCCTTAGCCCACAGGATCAATACGTATGGCAGCGCTGTGATGTGACGTATCTATCGAACGAGCGAATAAGTACCATTTCCCATGAGATAGATCTACGTAAATCACAAGATGGACTATAATTGAGTATTTATTGCTACTGTTCGAAAGAATTGAACCCGAGGAAACGACCGAGTAACTTTGCATCTTTTGTTTAATGATATGTATTGAGAAATCTGATGTGTTGCACTCACATGACTTTCTCTACTCTTGTACTAACCATTCTTACAAACTCTTATTCCTGTATCTTCTTCGTGTTAGTTGAGATAAACATTTGTACAAATTATCTTATTGCTTATTTCCTTGTAGGTACAAGGGGAATATGGAAATTCCGTTCTCTTCGCACAGCCAAGAGATAAAAAGTGAATAACGACCTCCCATTTGAGAAAAGTATAAGTATTGCAAAATTCACACAAATAACAAGGAGTATCTCCGAAATGGTTCATTCTATAAATAAGATCATTTGGACGTAAATTGCGTGTTTTAGCGAGATTCACATTTTTTGTATAGTAAGATTTGGTCTATCTTTTACGGTTTACCAGTTATACAAAAGTCATCCAGAGTAAACAGAGGGGTATAGCCAGAAAATACAAAATATACATTTCATTTGTCATACAAATATCTCCAACATGTGCCATTTTAATGAAAATCGTTACAGCCATTTTCGAGAAAATAAAAATTTTCGAAAATTTTTCCATGTAAAGGCTAGTTTGGGGTGGAGTGATTTTCTTCAAAATTTTCGTGTCCCGTCCTTGAAAAATATTAAACTTAAATACCCACTAAGGTTTTAGCCGACTTGTTTTTTTAGTTAGGCTGTTGGCAGACAGACAGACACACGCGGACGTGTTTCTAAAAATGCTTTTTGGGATTAATTGTTGTTGTTGTTGTTGTAGTGTTTAACGTCCGCTTTTACTACTACGGCACCGCAGGCGGTGACACTGATGATACATGGAATGAAGATGGAGCACCGGTGGAATGAGATGGCGGGGGAAACCGGAGGACCCGGAGAAAACCCGCCCTGACGCCGCTTCGTCCACCACGAATACCACATGCAGGTCCCTGGGATCGAACCCGGGCCGCCTAGGTGGTAGGCGAGCGCGCTAACCGCTCGGCCACGGCGCCTCCGTTTTTTTTTTTTTTTTTTTTTTTATTCAGGAGGCCTCAAAACATATTCCTGGTGGAATCTCGACCTCGAATTGTTGGGTGGAATACAACACTTCCTCTACTTACTATACGTAGTATATACGTAGCTTAGAGCATTCTGAATGAAATGTAAAGAAAGTTTAAGGGTAATATTTCTATGCTCTTAGGCATGTTTATTTGATGGGGCATTTTTATGCGTTATAAGTTATTTTAAGAACAAATCCAGGTGTTTGTGATATTCGTGAGTTTGGTTGCATTATTCCAATATCAGTAGAATCAAGTTTTAGAACTTCCAATTCTAAAAATTCTTGGAAATCTATTTGATTTTGACTCCCCTATTCATATTTTGTTAAACATTTGGACTCGTGAACCACAGATTAAACTGTTTACGTCTCTAAAGAAATGTGGTTTAATCTAGCTGCTACTTTTGAGGTGCGCAAGTAGGTAGGTTGAGGGAAGGCTGGAACAGACCCAAATGCGCAAGATGGCCGCCATGCGTAATCTAAGGATTACTAGGTGAGATGGTACTAGAAGCAGGTATTGTAGGTGTTCTAGTGATAATGGGATCAATATCTAAGACAAATAGCAGGGACACACACGTGTTTATGTACGTTTGTAATAGATGAGTATTTTGTTCGCTATATCTAATGTATACATCCTAACGCAAGAGCTTTCTAATTTGATCCAATATATTACCCACAACATAATGACACCTCGCCCCCCTCATCGCTGCGCTAACCTAACTTAGCCCAGCTCCTACTCTTCTTACTCAGTCTTTCATAATTTAACATAACCTAAGCCTCATACTACTACTCGGGTAACCTAACCTAACCTAACATAACCTAACCTAACCTAACCTAACCTAGCATTGCTTAACCTAAGAGGAGCTTAAACCTTCCTATTTATTAAGATATTTTAACCTTACCTAAGCCCCATACTTCTACTCGTCTAACCTAACCTAACCTAACCTAACCTAAGCCTCATACTACTACTCGGGTAACCTAACCTAGCATTGCTTAACCTAAGAGGAGCTTAAACCTTCCTATTTATTAAGATATTTTAACCGTACCTAAGCCCCATACTTCTACTCGTCTAACCTAACCTAATCTAACCTGGCCTAGCCTAACCTAAGGTAGATCCTCTTATTATTATTTATTCTATTCTACTAACATGATACGTTTCTAGACATTCATTCTGTCCTCTTATCATCTATCCTATTCCCTCCTTTGCTTCTCTATTCTATCCTGCCATACGCTGTGCTGATCTCCCTCTAGGAATTTCATAAACATTTTGATACTATTTTGAGTCCTCTGATAGATCTTTTTTAAGCACTTTTAGTATATTCAGGCTGCTTTTACAACATATTTAAGAACTTTTCAGACTATTTTGAAGATAATACAGGTTATTTGATCGATTTTTCAGAGGTTTCATGGTATTTTGACGTTGTTTATAGACCGTTAACAGATATTTTAGTTGCTTTAGGCTGTGCAGGACGCTTTTACAAATTATTTTACACAACGGCCAGGCAATTTTGAGTGATTTAGACGCCATATTATATATTTGCAGGGTGTTTTGAGGTCCGTTTGGACTCGCTGGTAGATATTTCAGCCTGTTTCCAGATATTCTGAAGACTTTTACGTACAGTTTAAACATTTTTCAGAGTATTTTAGACGAATTTTACGTTATTTAAGGCAATCTTAGAGTTATTCTGGACGCCCATGTGTATTATTGTTTGCTTTAAACACTTTGAAGGGTAATGGAAGATAATTTTCACGATATCGGGGATACTGAACCGGCTATTTCAAGGTTGTTAGACGTATCTCTACCAGTGAATTATCGTTTCAGCCATTTTAGAGACATCTTAAGCACAATAGGAGTATTTTAGACTTTGTCACCAACATTTTGCATGGTTTTTCAGAATCCTTGAAACACTTTTATAGGCGTTAGACGCTTTTAATGGTATTTTTGAGCGCTAATTAAGACATTTTAGCTCCTTCACAGGTATTTTGAGGATTTTCAGGGCATCTTAGACACGTGAGAAGCATTTTTCCGCCAGTTTGAAGATGTTTTAAGACACTCAAGTAGACATTTTTAACGCTGCTAGAGTTATTTTAATTGATTTAAAGACATTTCACTAAGTTTTCTTCAGTAATAACTTTGTTTTATAGTAGTTGAAGAGCAGTCTAACTTATCCAGTCATTTATTGCATTTCTCGCATTATTATTTTGATTACATTTCACGAATAACCTAACTCGCCAACAATCATCATCATTACCAACTCCTCTATCTTATAGTCTGACCAAGCTAACCCAACCTAGCCTAGCCTAGCCTAGCCTAGCCTAGCCTAGCCTAGCCTAGCCTAGCCTAACCTGCCCTAACCAAAACTAACATAGCCCAACCCAAGCTAGCCTAGCCTAACCATACTCTCTCCACCTAAGCATACCCACCTGACCTAAGCATACTAATCAAGCCAACATAGCCCATACCAAGCTATCCTAGCCTAACCATACTCTCATCACCTAAGCATACTCACCTGACCTAAGCATACTAATCAAGCTAACATAGCCCAACCCAAGCCAGCCTAGCCTAACCATACTCTCACCACCTAAGCATACTCACCTGACCTAAGCATACTAATCAAGCTAACATAGCCCAACCCAAGCTATCCTAGCCTAACCATACTCTCACCACCTAAGCATACTCACCTGACCTAAGCATACTAATCAAGCTAACATAGCCCAACCCAAGCTATCCTAACCTAACCATACTCTCACCACCTAAGCATACTCACCTGACCTAAGCATACTAATCAAGCTAACATAGCCCAACCCAAGCTATCCTAACCTAACCATACTCTCACCACCTAAGCATACTCACCTGACCTAAGCATACTAATCAAGCTAAATTAGCCCAACCCAAGCTATCCTAGCCTAACCATACTCTCACCACCTAAGCATACTCACCTGACCTAAGCATACTAATCAAGCTAACATAGCCCAACCCAAGCTATCCTAACCTAACCATACTCTCACCACCTAAGCATACTCACCTGACCTAAGCATACTAATCAAGCTAACATAGCCCAACCCAAGCTATCCTAACCTAACCATACTCTCACCACCTAAGCATACTCACCTGACCTAAGCATACTAATCAAGCTAACATAGCCCAACCCAAGCTATCCTAACCTAACCATACTCTCACCACCTAAGCATACTCACCTGACCTAAGCATACTAATCAAGCTAACATAGCCCAACCCAAGCTATCCTAACCTAACCATACTCTCACCACCTAAGCATACTCACCTGACCTAAGCATACTAATCAAGCTAACATAGCCCAACCCAAGCTATCCTAACCTAACCATACTCTCACCACCTAAGCATACTCACCTGACCTAAGCATACTAATCAAGCTAAATTAGCCCAACCCAAGCTTGCATAACCTAACCATACTCTCACCACCTAAGCATACTCACCTGACCTAAGCATACTAATCAGGCTAACATAGCCCAACCCAAGCTATCCTAACCTAACCATACTCTCACCACCTAAGCATACTCACCTGACCTAAGCATACTAATCAAGCTAACATAGCCCAACCCAAGCTATCCTAACCTAACCATACTCTCACCACCTAAGCATACTCGCCTGACCTAAGCATACTAATCAAGCTAACATAGCCCAACCCAAGCTATCCTAACTTAACCATACTCTCACCACCTAAGCATACTCGCCTGACCTAAGCATACTAATCAGGCTAACATAGCCCAAACCAAGCTATCCTAACTTAACCATACTCTCACCACCTAAGCATACCCACCTGACCTAAGCATACTAATCCGGCTAACATAGCCCAAACCAAGCTATCCTAACCTAACCATACTCTCACCACCTAAGCATACTCACCTGACCTGAGCATACTAATCAAGCTAACATAGCCCGACCCAAGCTATCCTAACTTAACCATACTCTCACCACCTAAGCATACTCACCTGACCTAAGCATACTAATCAGGCTAACATAGCCCAAACCAAGCTATCCTAACTTAACCATACTCTCACCACCTAAGCATACTCACCTGACCTAAGCATACTAATCAGGCTAACATAGCCCAAACCAAGCTATCCTAGCCTAACCATACTCTCACCACCTAAGCATACTAATCAAGCTAACATAGCCCAACCCAAGCTATCCTAACCTAACCATACTCTCACCACCCAAGCATACTAATCAAGCTAACATAGTCCCTTTCTGGCTTTTTGATGCCTTTGTGACCTTTAGAAGGATGTTCATGGTACATCTAGTGAATTTCGGAGTCTTTTAATAGGCTTTACAACCAATCTCTCACAGTTTTACTGTCTCACTGGCTTCTATTATAGTTACAGATCGTTCCACGTTCGTTACATGGCATTATCTTATATGCTATACTTTCATATTTTCCCCTAACCTAGCCTAACCTAATCTGTTCACTTAATCTGGTCACCTATTCTGGCCACTTTCACAACGTTACAGAACTTGGCTTCTAACATGTTTGTCACTGATAGAAGTATTGAGAATCTTTATGAGAGCTTTTAAATGGTTTTTTCACTAATTTCTTCAGCTTATAGAAGTTAAAGCTGGTTAATGTCAATGCTTTTTTTTTTTTCAATGATCTCTTCTTATATTCTCAGCCCTCCCCCCACCCCATTTCAACTTTTTTTCAAGATTCCTGGTGGCAACTTAATATGGCTAGGGTAATTTTTCTAAGGCATACACACTTAAACCTAAATTAACCTCAAGAGATATTTCTTCATTGTTAACGAGCATTCTTGTTTTTTTTTTTTTTTTTTTTTTAATACCTCCTTTTTCTTGAACTAACACCAGATCTTTTAGCCTTGATGTTGAAGAAGCCGTTAAGAGCATTTCCTCGCCCTTGCCGGTATGTTATGCATGTTAATCCCGGTTATTATTCTTTAGAGTAGTTCAGCATTTTCTAATGGGATCACCTAGGGCATTGCTTATGCGTTTTAGTGTCTAACCTTGCAAGCCTTGTATTCCTTTAAAGAATTTCGAAGGCCATATTCGTCAGTGCTGGCTTCTGCAGCTCTTTTATAGAGCTTTAGTCTAGAAAATAAAGTTTTCTCATGGTATTTGAAGTATCACGTAGCACCACTATTTCTACGTCACGTGCCCGCAGATTATGTGAAAGCGACTGTTGAGTTTTGCATCGCTATAACGACACCACCAACACCATTTCCTTTACAACCATCATAACTAGCATTATCACCTCCACCACCATCACCAGCGCAACCATAACCTACATCGACACCATCACCAACGACCCCATATCCAGCAATACCATAAACTTTTATTCAGGTGTATGATCCTTTCGCATAGCTCTATATTATGTTTTGGTGCTAACATCTCGAACACAGCATGCAGTTTTCTAAGGCTAACCCCGCCACCTATCCTGATCTGACCTGCTTCTTTTAAAGTATTTTTCTCAGCTTTATCCAACATTGTTTTCTAGCTCTTTATAGAGCTTTAAACTATCAGTAAAATATGTTCTAACCTATTACGTTGAAGTCGAAGTTATTGGACCCCATAACATGTGAATCCTAAGCATTTTCTAAACATTTCACGGTGTGTTAATGATATTTTAGAGGTTTGCTTGATATTTTAGCCGTTTGTGCAGTATTCTGAAGGTTTTCGGAATTTTTAAAGCTTCCTCGCAATTTTTCTAAGTTTTCACATCTTTAGTATGTTATGATACTTTTAATGAGCATGTAGACCCTTTTTAGCGATTTGTTTTGCTTTCACGATCAAATTTCTCCTTTTGTAAATTTATAATGTTCTTGTCTAGAGCATTGCTTGCAGTCTTTCTAGACTAACCTAACTTAACCATAAGCCTCTTTAGAGATATATCGTCATTGTTATTTGACATTATACATGTTTCTTCTTCTCCTCCCTATCTCTCTTTTTAAAACTAACATTAGAAGACGTAACCTTATTGTTTAAATAGCTATTGTCTTCGATTTTGTTCAGTGCTCCAGTATACCACACATGCTGATCTCATTTTAACGATTCTTTTAGATAGTTCAGTATGTTCTAATGGTAACACGTCAGAAGTCGCTTACATTCCTTCTAAGACTATCATAACCTAACATAACTAACCATCATCACCAGCGCCCCCCATATCTAGCAACACTATACATTTTTATTCAGCTGTATGATCCTTTAGCTTAGTTTTACATGTTCTGGAGTTAACATCTCGAACACCCCTAGCAGTTTTTCTAAGGTTAACCCCTGCCTATCCTGATCTGGGCTGCTTCTTTTAAAGTATGTTTCTCGACTTTATCCAGCATTATTGCTTTCTAGCTCTCTTTAAACTATCTCTAAAAGATGTTGAAGCTGAAGGTATTAGACCTGACATGCGAATCCTAAGCATTCTCTAAACATTTCACGGTATGTTAATGCTATTTTAGAGGTTTGCTAGGTATTTTAGCCATTTGTGCGGTATTATGATTTTTTTAGAATTTTTAAAGCTTCCTCGTGATTTTTCTAAGTTTTCACATCTTTAGTATGTTTTAATGCTTTTAATTAGACACCACCACCACCACCACCACCACCACCACCACCACCACCACCACCACCACCGCCATACGACCACCACCACCAACACCATACGACCACCACCACCACCACCATACGACCACCACCACCACCACCACCAGAACAGATATCACCATAAGCAACATCACCACGACTATCACCAATACCCACCACCACCATCTCCACAAACACACACACCCGCAAACAAACACACAAACACACACTCTCCATCACACATACACACGCACACATGCAAACACACACCCAACCCACACACATACACACATACATGCACAAACACACATACACACACACAAACATACACATACAATCACACATACAAACTCGCAGACACACACTCTCATACACACCCCAACCCACACACACGCGCGCATACATGCACACACACATACACATCCGCAAACACGCACACACACTCACAATCACACACACACACACCAGCATACATTCACACACACTCATACACATGCACAATTTTCAGAAAAGACACACCCAACCCACACACATACACACATACATGCACAAACACACATACACACGCATGCACACACACAAACATACACATACAATCACACATACAAACTCGCAGACACACACTCTCACACACACCCCAACCCACACACACGCGCGCATACATGCACACACACATACACATCCGCAAACACGCACACACACTCACAATCACACACACACACACACACACCAGCATACATTCACACACACTCATACACATGCACAATTTTCAGAAAACACACATACATGCACAAACACATACACACACAAACACATACACACACCCCAACCCACACACATACACACGCATACACGCATACCCACACACACATACATGCACACATACGCGCACAGACATACATGCACACAAACACCAGCAAACACGCACACATACACACGCCCGTAAACACACACATACATACACAAACACATACACACACTCTTCCACACACACATACACACAAACACATACACACACCCCAACCCACAGACACATAAACACCCACACATGCAAACCTACACCTTCACACATGCACGCAAACACACACACAAACACACACACATACACCTACACGCACACTCACACATGCACAAACACATACACCTACACGCACACTCACACATGCACAAACACATACACACTCTCCCACACACATACACACAAAAAACATACACACACCCCAACCCACACACACATACACACATGCACACACGCACACATCCGAAAACACACACGCAAACACCCACATTCACATACGCACAAATATGCATAGCACACACACATACACACATGCACACAAACACACACACATACACCTACACGCACACTCACACATGCACAAACACATACACACTCTCCCACACACACACACACACACACACAGCCACACACACACACATGCACCCAAACACACACGCGCATGCACATACACTCACGCTCACACGCACACTCATACACATACATGCACACACGCAAACACGCACACATGCAAACACACACACGCATAAAGATGCATTGCACACACATACACAAACAGACACACACGCACGCTCACACACACGCAAACACACTCAGGCACACACGCACAAAGATGTATAGCACACCCACAGACACATACACACCCACGCCCGCAAACACGCACACACAGACAGACATACATGCACACATGGACCTTTTTTCTAAAAATACTTTTTACGGATTCAGGGGGTCTCAAAACATATATTTCGGGTGAAATCTCGACATCGATTTTTTGGGTGGAATACAATACTTTCCCTACTTACAATTCGTAATAGAGAAATCGTTTGTCTCATATAAACGTCTTTATTAGAAAGAACATGAAAAGTTTCGAGAACACAAAAATGCATTTTAAATTCTCACAAGTATATACATTAATTCAATAATACTTTTTCCATACGTTTATCACAGTCAGTTTGAGCAATATTAACACGATAAGTTTTACCACGTACAGGGTTCGTTCTGCAAACCTACGGACAAAGTAAAACACATCGTAATAACTCATACATAGAGAAAACGGGTTTCTTTCCACATTCCAAGAAGTTATTTGGCCTAAGAGTAAACTCATTTAAAGATGTGTTCCTTAACCCACTCTTGCATTAAATGGAGTAGAGAGAAGAGGAGCTTTCACCACCAATTTGCATAAATATCCCATTAATCAAATCCTGTCACGCCCCCCCCTTCCCCCCCCTCCCCCTCCCCCCCTCACCCCTCCACCCCCACATGTGGGGAATTTCCAAAAAGGTATGAGCTTTCTGCCCCACTTAACATAATTTCCCCATTAATAATCCGCCCCCTCCCCCTCCCCCCCCCTTAAGTGACATTGGTATTTCTTTGGACACGTGGGAATTCCGAAAAAAGAGGGTGGATGGTCTGTCGCGATCAGGATGACAAAGGAAGGGTAATTTATGACCCCCGTCCCCCTGAACCTCTGCCTGTTGTCAGATTCTCAAGACCAGCGCAGGTGGTCTTCGCCCTCTCCCGCCACCCTGTCGCCAAATTCTGAAGGTCAGTGGGGGGTGGTCTTCGCACCCTTCCAAGTGAGGATGAAAAAAGATGGTTATCTGAATGGATCCTTTGAGAAACTGACATATTTATGTGACAGTTGGAAATGTTCCCTCTACCAGTTTTTGAAAAGAACAAGTTACAACTTGCAAGGAGGGGCGAGTATAGACGTGTCTGCACGTGTTTTCGAAAAAAGAACGTAAGGGAAGAAACCCTTTTCATACGATACAATTACTACAACCCTTTGATATTTAAACTGAGTCTATGAGGTGAAAGCTCCTCTTCTCTCTACTCCATTTAATGCAAGAGTGGGTTAAGGAACACATCTTTAAATGAGTTTACTCTTAGGCCAAATAACTTCTTGGAATGTGGAAAGAAACCCGTTTTCTCTATGTATGAGTTATTACGATGTGTTTTACTTTGTCCGTAGGTTTGCAGAACGAACCCTGTACGTGGTAAAACTTATCGTGTTAATATTGCTCAAACTGACTGTGATAAACGTATGGAAAAAGTATTATTGAATTAATGTATATACTTGTGAGAATTTAAAATGCATTTTTGTGTTCTCGAAACTTTTCATGTTCTTTCTAATAAAGACGTTTATATGAGACAAACGATTTCTCTATTACGAATTGTAAGTAGGGAAAGTATTGTATTCCACCCAAAAAATCGATGTCGAGATTTCACCCGAAATATATGTTTTGAGACCCCCTGAATCCGTAAAAAGTATTTTTAGAAAAAAGGTCCATGTGTGCATGTATGTCCGTCTGTGTGTGCGTGTAGGTGTGCATGTCTGTGTGTGTATGTGTATGTGTGTGTGTTTACGGGCGTGTGTGTGCGTGTTTGCGGGCGTGGGTGTGTATGTGTCTGTGGGTGTGCTATACATCTTTGTGCGTGTGTGCCTGAGTGTGTTTGCGTGTGTGTGAGCGTGCGTGTGTGTCTGTTTGTGTATGTGTGTGCAATGCATCTTTATGCGTGTGTGTGTTTGCATGTGTGCGTGTTTGCGTGTGTGCATGTATGTGTATGAGTGTGCGTGTGAGCGTGAGTGTATGTGCATGCGCGTGTGTGTTTGGGTGCATGTGTGTGTGTGTGGCTGTGTGTGTGTGTGTGTGTGTGGGAGAGTGTGTATGTGTTTGTGCATGTGTGAGTGTGCGTGTAGGTGTATGTGTGTGTGTTTGTGTGCATGTGTGTATGTGTGTGTGCTATGCATATTTGTGCGTATGTGAATGTGGGTGTTTGCGTGTGTGTTTTCGGATGTGTGCGTGTGTGCATGTGTGTATGTGTGTGTGGGTTGGGGTGTGTGTATGTTTTTTGTGTGTATGTGTGTGGGAGAGTGTGTATGTGTTTGTGCATGTGTGAGTGTGCGTGTAGGTGTATGTGTATGTGTTTGTGCATGTGTGAGTGTGCGTGTAGGTGTATGTGTGTGTGTTTGTGTGTGTGTTTGCGTGCATGTGTGAAGGTGTAGGTTTGCATGTGTGGGTGTTTATGTGTCTGTGGGTTGGGGTGTGTGTATGTGTTTGTGTGTATGTGTGTGTGGAAGAGTGTGTGTATGTGTTTGTGTATGTATGTGTGTGTTTACGGGCGTGTGTATGTGTGCGTGTTTGCTGGTGTTTGTGTGCATGTATGTCTGTGCGCGTATGTGTGCATGTATGTGTGTGTGGGTATGCGTGTATGCGTGTGTATGTGTGTGGGTTGGGGTGTGTGTATGTGTTTGTGTGTGTATGTGTTTGTGCATGTATGTGTGTTTTCTGAAAATTGTGCATGTGTATGAGTGTGTGTGAATGTATGCTGGTGTGTGTGTGTGTGTGTGTGATTGTGAGTGTGTGTGCGTGTTTGCGGATGTGTATGTGTGTGTGCATGTATGCGCGCGTGTGTGTGGGTTGGGGTGTGTGTGAGAGTGTGTGTCTGCGAGTTTGTATGTGTGATTGTATGTGTATGTTTGTGTGTGTGCATGCGTGTGTATGTGTGTTTGTGCATGTATGTGTGTATGTGTGTGGGTTGGGTGTGTCTTTTCTGAAAATTGTGCATGTGTATGAGTGTGTGTGAATGTATGCTGGTGTGTGTGTGTGTGATTGTGAGTGTGTGTGCGTGTTTGCGGATGTGTATGTGTGTGTGCATGTATGCGCGCGTGTGTGTGGGTTGGGGTGTGTATGAGAGTGTGTGTCTGCGAGTTTGTATGTGTGATTGTATGTGTATGTTTGTGTGTGTGTATGTGTGTTTGTGCATGTATGTGTGTATGTGTGTGGGTTGGGTGTGTGTTTGCATGTGTGCGTGTGTATGTGTGATGGAGAGTGTGTGTTTGTGTGTTTGTTTGCGGGTGTGTGTGTTTGTGGAGATGGTGGTGGTGGGTATTGGTGATAGTCGTGGTGATGTTGCTTATGGTGATATCTGTTCTGGTGGTGGTGGTGGTGGTGGTGGTCGTATGGTGGTGGTGGTGGTGGTCGTATGGTGTTGGTGGTGGTGGTCGTATGGCGGTGGTGGTGGTGGTGGTGGTGGTGGTGGTGGTGGTGGTGGTGGTGGTGGTGGTGGTGGTGGTGTCTAATTAAAAGCATTAAAACATACTAAAGATGTGAAAACTTAGAAAAATCACGAGGAAGCTTTAAAAATTCTAAAAAAATCATAATACCGCACAAATGGCTAAAATACCTAGCAAACCTCTAAAATAGCATTAACATACCGTGAAATGTTTAGAGAATGCTTAGGATTCGCATGTCAGGTCTAATACCTTCAGCTTCAACATCTTTTAGAGATAGTTTAAAGAGAGCTAGAAAGCAATAATGCTGGATAAAGTCGAGAAACATACTTTAAAAGAAGCAGCCCAGATCAGGATAGGCAGGGGTTAACCTTAGAAAAACTGCTAGGGGTGTTCGAGATGTTAACTCCAGAACATGTAAAACTAAGCTAAAGGATCATACAGCTGAATAAAAATGTATAGTGTTGCTAGATATGGGGGGCGCTGGTGATGATGGTTAGTTATGTTAGGTTATGATAGTCTTAGAAGGAATGTAAGCGACTTCTGACGTGTTACCATTAGAACATACTGAACTATCTAAAAGAATCGTTAAAATGAGATCAGCATGTGTGGTATACTGGAGCACTGAACAAAATCGAAGACAATAGCTATTTAAACAATAAGGTTACGTCTTCTAATGTTAGTTTTAAAAAGAGAGATAGGGAGGAGAAGAAGAAACATGTATAATGTCAAATAACAATGACGATATATCTCTAAAGAGGCTTATGGTTAAGTTAGGTTAGTCTAGAAAGACTGCAAGCAATGCTCTAGACAAGAACATTATAAATTTACAAAAGGAGAAATTTGATCGTGAAAGCAAAACAAATCGCTAAAAAGGGTCTACATGCTCATTAAAAGTATCATAACATACTAAAGATGTGAAAACTTAGAAAAATTGCGAGGAAGCTTTAAAAATTCCGAAAACCTTCAGAATACTGCACAAACGGCTAAAATATCAAGCAAACCTCTAAAATATCATTAACACACCGTGAAATGTTTAGAAAATGCTTAGGATTCACATGTTATGGGGTCCAATAACTTCGACTTCAACGTAATAGGTTAGAACATATTTTACTGATAGTTTAAAGCTCTATAAAGAGCTAGAAAACAATGTTGGATAAAGCTGAGAAAAATACTTTAAAAGAAGCAGGTCAGATCAGGATAGGTGGCGGGGTTAGCCTTAGAAAACTGCATGCTGTGTTCGAGATGTTAGCACCAAAACATAATATAGAGCTATGCGAAAGGATCATACACCTGAATAAAAGTTTATGGTATTGCTGGATATGGGGTCGTTGGTGATGGTGTCGATGTAGGTTATGGTTGCGCTGGTGATGGTGGTGGAGGTGATAATGCTAGTTATGATGGTTGTAAAGGAAATGGTGTTGGTGGTGTCGTTATAGCGATGCAAAACTCAACAGTCGCTTTCACATAATCTGCGGGCACGTGACGTAGAAATAGTGGTGCTACGTGATACTTCAAATACCATGAGAAAACTTTATTTTCTAGACTAAAGCTCTATAAAAGAGCTGCAGAAGCCAGCACTGACGAATATGGCCTTCGAAATTCTTTAAAGGAATACAAGGCTTGCAAGGTTAGACACTAAAACGCATAAGCAATGCCCTAGGTGATCCCATTAGAAAATGCTGAACTACTCTAAAGAATAATAACCGGGATTAACATGCATAACATACCGGCAAGGGCGAGGAAATGCTCTTAACGGCTTCTTCAACATCAAGGCTAAAAGATCTGGTGTTAGTTCAAGAAAAAGGAGGTATTAAAAAAAAAAAAAAAAAAAAAAAACAAGAATGCTCGTTAACAATGAAGAAATATCTCTTGAGGTTAATTTAGGTTTAAGTGTGTATGCCTTAGAAAAATTACCCTAGCCATATTAAGTTGCCACCAGGAATCTTGAAAAAAAGTTGAAATGGGGTGGGGGGAGGGCTGAGAATATAAGAAGAGATCATTGAAAAAAAAAAAAGCATTGACATTAACCAGCTTTAACTTCTATAAGCTGAAGAAATTAGTGAAAAAACCATTTAAAAGCTCTCATAAAGATTCTCAATACTTCTATCAGTGACAAACATGTTAGAAGCCAAGTTCTGTAACGTTGTGAAAGTGGCCAGAATAGGTGACCAGATTAAGTGAACAGATTAGGTTAGGCTAGGTTAGGGGAAAATATGAAAGTATAGCATATAAGATAATGCCATGTAACGAACGTGGAACGATCTGTAACTATAATAGAAGCCAGTGAGACAGTAAAACTGTGAGAGATTGGTTGTAAAGCCTATTAAAAGACTCCGAAATTCACTAGATGTACCATGAACATCCTTCTAAAGGTCACAAAGGCATCAAAAAGCCAGAAAGGGACTATGTTAGCTTGATTAGTATGCTTGGGTGGTGAGAGTATGGTTAGGTTAGGATAGCTTGGGTTGGGCTATGTTAGCTTGATTAGTATGCTTAGGTGGTGAGAGTATGGTTAGGCTAGGATAGCTTGGTTTGGGCTATGTTAGCCTGATTAGTATGCTTAGGTCAGGTGAGTATGCTTAGGTGGTGAGAGTATGGTTAAGTTAGGATAGCTTGGTTTGGGCTATGTTAGCCTGATTAGTATGCTTAGGTCAGGTGAGTATGCTTAGGTGGTGAGAGTATGGTTAAGTTAGGATAGCTTGGGTCGGGCTATGTTAGCTTGATTAGTATGCTCAGGTCAGGTGAGTATGCTTAGGTGGTGAGAGTATGGTTAGGTTAGGATAGCTTGGTTTGGGCTATGTTAGCCGGATTAGTATGCTTAGGTCAGGTGGGTATGCTTAGGTGGTGAGAGTATGGTTAAGTTAGGATAGCTTGGTTTGGGCTATGTTAGCCTGATTAGTATGCTTAGGTCAGGCGAGTATGCTTAGGTGGTGAGAGTATGGTTAAGTTAGGATAGCTTGGGTTGGGCTATGTTAGCTTGATTAGTATGCTTAGGTCAGGCGAGTATGCTTAGGTGGTGAGAGTATGGTTAGGTTAGGATAGCTTGGGTTGGGCTATGTTAGCTTGATTAGTATGCTTAGGTCAGGTGAGTATGCTTAGGTGGTGAGAGTATGGTTAGGTTAGGATAGCTTGGGTTGGGCTATGTTAGCCTGATTAGTATGCTTAGGTCAGGTGAGTATGCTTAGGTGGTGAGAGTATGGTTAGGTTATGCAAGCTTGGGTTGGGCTAATTTAGCTTGATTAGTATGCTTAGGTCAGGTGAGTATGCTTAGGTGGTGAGAGTATGGTTAGGTTAGGATAGCTTGGGTTGGGCTATGTTAGCTTGATTAGTATGCTTAGGTCAGGTGAGTATGCTTAGGTGGTGAGAGTATGGTTAGGTTAGGATAGCTTGGGTTGGGCTATGTTAGCTTGATTAGTATGCTTAGGTCAGGTGAGTATGCTTAGGTGGTGAGAGTATGGTTAGGTTAGGATAGCTTGGGTTGGGCTATGTTAGCTTGATTAGTATGCTTAGGTCAGGTGAGTATGCTTAGGTGGTGAGAGTATGGTTAGGTTAGGATAGCTTGGGTTGGGCTATGTTAGCTTGATTAGTATGCTTAGGTCAGGTGAGTATGCTTAGGTGGTGAGAGTATGGTTAGGTTAGGATAGCTTGGGTTGGGCTATGTTAGCTTGATTAGTATGCTTAGGTCAGGTGAGTATGCTTAGGTGGTGAGAGTATGGTTAGGCTAGGATAGCTTGGGTTGGGCTAATTTAGCTTGATTAGTATGCTTAGGTCAGGTGAGTATGCTTAGGTGGTGAGAGTATGGTTAGGTTAGGATAGCTTGGGTTGGGCTATGTTAGCTTGATTAGTATGCTTAGGTCAGGTGAGTATGCTTAGGTGGTGAGAGTATGGTTAGGTTAGGATAGCTTGGGTTGGGCTATGTTAGCTTGATTAGTATGCTTAGGTCAGGTGAGTATGCTTAGGTGGTGAGAGTATGGTTAGGCTAGGATAGCTTGGGTTGGGCTATGTTAGCTTGATTAGTATGCTTAGGTCAGGTGAGTATGCTTAGGTGGTGAGAGTATGGTTAGGCTAGGCTGGCTTGGGTTGGGCTATGTTAGCTTGATTAGTATGCTTAGGTCAGGTGAGTATGCTTAGGTGATGAGAGTATGGTTAGGCTAGGATAGCTTGGTATGGGCTATGTTGGCTTGATTAGTATGCTTAGGTCAGGTGGGTATGCTTAGGTGGAGAGAGTATGGTTAGGCTAGGCTAGCTTGGGTTGGGCTATGTTAGTTTTGGTTAGGGCAGGTTAGGCTAGGCTAGGCTAGGCTAGGCTAGGCTAGGCTAGGCTAGGCTAGGCTAGGTTGGGTTAGCTTGGTCAGACTATAAGATAGAGGAGTTGGTAATGATGATGATTGTTGGCGAGTTAGGTTATTCGTGAAATGTAATCAAAATAATAATGCGAGAAATGCAATAAATGACTGGATAAGTTAGACTGCTCTTCAACTACTATAAAACAAAGTTATTACTGAAGAAAACTTAGTGAAATGTCTTTAAATCAATTAAAATAACTCTAGCAGCGTTAAAAATGTCTACTTGAGTGTCTTAAAACATCTTCAAACTGGCGGAAAAATGCTTCTCACGTGTCTAAGATGCCCTGAAAATCCTCAAAATACCTGTGAAGGAGCTAAAATGTCTTAATTAGCGCTCAAAAATACCATTAAAAGCGTCTAACGCCTATAAAAGTGTTTCAAGGATTCTGAAAAACCATGCAAAATGTTGGTGACAAAGTCTAAAATACTCCTATTGTGCTTAAGATGTCTCTAAAATGGCTGAAACGATAATTCACTGGTAGAGATACGTCTAACAACCTTGAAATAGCCGGTTCAGTATCCCCGATATCGTGAAAATTATCTTCCATTACCCTTCAAAGTGTTTAAAGCAAACAATAATACACATGGGCGTCCAGAATAACTCTAAGATTGCCTTAAATAACGTAAAATTCGTCTAAAATACTCTGAAAAATGTTTAAACTGTACGTAAAAGTCTTCAGAATATCTGGAAACAGGCTGAAATATCTACCAGCGAGTCCAAACGGACCTCAAAACACCCTGCAAATATATAATATGGCGTCTAAATCACTCAAAATTGCCTGGCCGTTGTGTAAAATAATTTGTAAAAGCGTCCTGCACAGCCTAAAGCAACTAAAATATCTGTTAACGGTCTATAAACAACGTCAAAATACCATGAAACCTCTGAAAAATCGATCAAATAACCTGTATTATCTTCAAAATAGTCTGAAAAGTTCTTAAATATGTTGTAAAAGCAGCCTGAATATACTAAAAGTGCTTAAAAAAGATCTATCAGAGGACTCAAAATAGTATCAAAATGTTTATGAAATTCCTAGAGGGAGATCAGCACAGCGTATGGCAGGATAGAATAGAGAAGCAAAGGAGGGAATAGGATAGATGATAAGAGGACAGAATGAATGTCTAGAAACGTATCATGTTAGTAGAATAGAATAAATAATAATAAGAGGATCTACCTTAGGTTAGGCTAGGCCAGGTTAGATTAGGTTAGGTTAGACGAGTAGAAGTATGGGGCTTAGGTACGGTTAAAATATCTTAATAAATAGGAAGGTTTAAGCTCCTCTTAGGTTAAGCAATGCTAGGTTAGGTTACCCGAGTAGTAGTATGAGGCTTAGGTTAGGTTAGGTTAGGTTAGGTTAGACGAGTAGAAGTATGGGGCTTAGGTAAGGTTAAAATATCTTAATAAATAGGAAGGTTTAAGCTCCTCTTAGGTTAAGCAATGCTAGGTTAGGTTAGGTTAGGTTAGGTTATGTTAGGTTAGGTTAGGTTACCCGAGTAGTAGTATGAGGCTTAGGTTATGTTAAATTATGAAAGACTGAGTAAGAAGAGTAGGAGCTGGGCTAAGTTAGGTTAGCGCAGCGATGAGGGGGGCGAGGTGTCATTATGTTGTGGGTAATATATTGGATCAAATTAGAAAGCTCTTGCGTTAGGATGTATACATTAGATATAGCGAACAAAATACTCATCTATTACAAACGTACATAAACACGTGTGTGTCCCTGCTATTTGTCTTAGATATTGATCCCATTATCACTAGAACACCTACAATACCTGCTTCTAGTACCATCTCACCTAGTAATCCTTAGATTACGCATGGCGGCCATCTTGCGCATTTGGGTCTGTTCCAGCCTTCCCTCAACCTACCTACTTGCGCACAACACCTACTATTGCAATATAGTCTTCACATAGCAAAATCTACTGGTTGAGGTGATGTTTGTATTTCTTCATGCCGAAAGCAAAAACAATTATTTCTGCGAAATTGAAAATCAAGTAAAGTTGGTGAAATGAGTTACAAGTAATGTAAGTTGCGTAGAGCGGGAAGCGAGTGGGCAAACCTGTCTTTGTTAAAATGTAAAATGTGTTGAATAAGAACAGTGCTAAGTCCGTCTTAGCTGACAATAGACAACAGGCATTCAAATTTGTAAACTTACAAAAGATGCTTTTAGCGCATTAATCTAATTCACTAATAAAGTGAAAGTGAAATGTGCAAGGTGATCAACAAATTATCATTTTTTGCCCCTTTAGGTCATAAGGTCATTATTTTAATGTCACTTTTAAATATTTACTAGGTGATCAAAATGCCTCATTACGTATGATAGGAAAGGAACGAGTAATGCGCATGTCCTGGTTTATATAGCGACCGACCCACTTTTAAAAGATTTGACTATCGCTTCTTCAGTCTATCTCCCTCTTGTACACGCACCTGCAATGAAATATCATTAAATTTCTATGCGCGCGCATGCGCTTGTGTACGGTAATCCCAAAAGTCATTTTGATAACTCTTTCACCATTGAGAAGCAAATACTATTGAATCTGTCACACATGGTATATAAACAGCTTCTAAAGCTAGTAAATATTATATCTAATGCTAATGGTTAGATGAATATGTCCTAGAAATACTTACATAGATTGGTTCACAACAACCCGCCAACAGCAATGGGAATACAAACTGGATATTGCACATTGGGATGTCATTTGTTTCTTTTGACCAATGAAACATATTTAACCTGTTCTCCAATTCAGCCAACATAAAAACAGGTTAACCAACACCAAATTTCAATAAAGTGAAGAAATAAACGCGAAGTATTAGTAGGTATATGCGATTGCGAGAAATCAGCAAGGGTCAATGCTTTAGCGTCCTAGCTTTCATGAAATTTATTTGTTGTTCTTTATTGTTATATAAAAATCTTTCCGGTTTGATTTTCCTAGAATTGCAAATAGCGAGAGCTCTTGCGGTTGTTTACGTCACGGCCGCCATGAAAAATTTCTACCTTGAAGGAAGTTTTTAATATACAATTAATACTTTTAAAAATATGCTTGTTGCTCATAAAGTGTTAAAAATCAGTAGAACACAACAAAATACTTTTAAACCGATATAGTATATATCGTTATGAAAACGACTGTAGAACATAGCAAATGTGTCCTTAAAAGTATCCAAGATACCTATTTCAGTGCCCAAATGACTTTAAAATGTTAACATGCTGTGATTCATGATTTTGCAAGGAATGAAAATGTGTATCAGCGAGTCAAATGAAATAATTCCTATGATAAGTGCACGCTCTTTTATTTTTAGTGTATATTTTTTACCTTTTTAGTGTATAGGTGTTTTTGGTGCATGTAAATCGGAACCCTAGCTACATTGGAGCTGCCTAAATCAGCAATGGTCGAATTAAACATTTATAAAGGAGAATAGAACAGTCCAATCCAATCTTGGAGCCTCTATTGATTATGTAATGTGCGTTTTTGAAGATGTAGGACATAATAAGCCAGGCAGATATTGATTTAAGTTATATAATTCCACAACTGATGGTTAAGTGTTTCTCCAGAGAATTGCTTGTTGTTGGACCCCGTTTCGAGGGTAGGTATCGATTGTTTGATGGACCGAGCTTTTTACAAGGATCCAATGTACAATTCCAGATTAAATTTAATTGCTACCTTTGCAATAAGTTAAAGTAGAGGAAATGTGGCATCCCACCAAAAGATTAGATACCGAGATTTTATTGGAAATGCACGTTTTAAGGCACCTAAATCCACAAAAGCATGTTTAGGAAAAGGGTGTGTCTGAAAAACATAACTCAAAAACGAAAAATTAGTTGAACACCAAAGTAAATTCAGTCCTGGGATGTGTTATCGAGATTTTCAAGAAAATTCTCCAAAGTGTCGTTTACATGCAACATGGGGAGAAGGTGCGACAGGGATGCAATCCACTCACCAGAAGCAGGTCACCTCTCTTTGTTTACGCATGCACACGTCTTTACAAACAAGATAAGTCTCAAGGCGTACAGTGGCGGAACCGAATAGAAACATGATGTAGGTATTGGTTTTAACATTAGATACGTGATTGTAATTAATTACGTGCATTTTCTTTTGGCATAGCAAGTGCAAAGCTTTATTTTTACAAGAAACGCGAAAATACTTATGTTCCTATTAAGCTTTGAAGCGTTTTTTACCTTGTTATGCGACATAATTCCACCACTGATACAATGTGAGGGACTGAGCGGTTCTCTGAAGTTGTCCGGTGGCTAACCGTGTGAGGCCGAGTGGACGGGGATAAAACAACGATGTAGGGGAAATGACACACTGTGTCACTTCTCCCCATCTATGGTTTACATGGAAAACTTTTCGCGTTTTTATTTTCTAAAAAATTGCTATAAAAATTTGACTTAAAATACTGTGAGAAATAATACTTTCAGTTATTTTGTATGTCACTTTGTTCCCCTTAATATTAAATCACAAAAACACAGTCCTGTTTTTCGTCGTTAATGGTCTACCTTGTAACTCACAGCTGCTCCGTCCTCTCGTAACCTTGACACTACTTCACTGTCTTCTCTCTCTCTCTCTCTCTCTCTCTCTCTCTCTCTCTCTCACACACACACACACACACACACACACACAAACACACACACACACACACACACACAGAAACTACTTCCGACGATACACTAACACTCAGCCAAACAGCTTTAACTAAAAACTACTTCACACAACAAACAACTCCGACGCGACCATTAAATGCCTACAACTGTCTGGCGATACTCAAAATCTCTCAACACTGTTTGCACACATACACGCTCAAAACTAACTGCTAACAGCTGTCTCGCTCAACACTTACCTGGGCTCTCTTGCCTATATATGCCAGGCGAATTCGCTGGAAAATGCACCTTTTCTCGAAACTGCTTATAAACGAGCCCGACACGCGAACAGCTTCGAGAATTGTGTGGAATCGCTTTGTTCTGCCGCACTCATTGTCGTCTTGTTTACTCGCCGTACATGGTGTGACGTAACTTGACCTTGAGTGTACTTGAGGCGCGCAACTGCTGTCACAATACCATATATTTCACATATTTTTGTGACAAAACACATCTTGCATTTTCTATGAATAGCCAGCGAAGATTTATAAGTCATTTTTATATAAATTGTAAGCCATTATAGACAAAAATCTTACTACTGCTAGTTAAACCACAACACTTACTTCAAATAAAACACATACAACGAAATGTACCTTTCTGCAAAACTGTATCACTATTAACATAAAGAAGATAGAAGAATGAGAGTTTTTAAGGGTAGTTTATACAAGAGTGTCAAGAACAAGTTGTGCGAATGTTAACACATCTAATGTTTACTTTCTCTACTACGACTTAAGTAGGAAAAGTATTGTATTCCACCCAACGTTTGTATGTCCAGATTTCACCGAAAATAAATCTATGTATTGAACGAACTGGAATGTCGGCAAAGGCAGATATTCTGTTTCTGTGGAAATGCCGCTATCCATAGCCAAATTAGCATACATTTTGCATATTATCTTTAGGTAGGCATTATACATTACCCTCAGAACAAGTAAGGAAAGAGAAACAGTTAACTGTGATCCTCATCTGTAGAATTTTAGGCCCAGTGTTCGCAAATTATTGTAACATTCATTTTAAGGCACTTTAGATCACTATCAAATCCTACAATTAGCTCTCAGTTTTCATCAATGTTAATTATTATTAATTATTTTTTCTTTCTCTAAACTGCCCATGCCATTTTGTAACAGTATTATTCTCTAACTTCGTGTATTGGGTTGGTCGTCAGACTGTAGGCAAAGGGTTAAACCGAGTCTCATAAAGCAGGTACCTATGGATATCTTGTCAAGCGAGTTCCGCCCCCCCCCCCCCTCTTCACTGCAATACATAAGCAGCCGGGTACTTAGGGTCACTAAGCTAAGGAAGAATCAGCAGAATGGACTTCTCCCAATTGGACGCTGTCACAAACAACCCAGACTAAACTACAAAGGATGTAATATGTATACAATTGATATTGTGAATACAAATACGACGGTCACATCGAAAGTCGTGAGCAACTTTTTGTTAAAATTCCAATTCCAGTGAGGTAATTAAAGCTATTCAGGATCGTAATCTATAGATTTTACACATGTTGCCATATTCTGACGCCATTAACCTCTATCACGTGACTACAGCTAGCGTTTCCAAAAATGGCGGACATTAATGTTTCGTTCTGACAGCGTGTTGTCATTCAATTCCTTGTTAAAGAAGCAAAATCTGCTGCTGAAATTCATATCAGAGCTCAAGTTCCCTATGGAGATGTCTGAATGGTGGCCAGCTATGTTAGAAGATAGGTGAAACATTTCAAAGATGGGAACACGAGTATCTTAAATGAGCTAGCAGTGGATATCGGGAAGTTTGTTCACATTTTATGACCAAAAGCCACAAACTTCAGAGAAGAATCATCTCCCAAAACGTTCTTTAGAGTTTTAAAAATGAAGGTGATGATTTTTCGACGAGTATCTCACAGATGATGCAAGCTGGTTCCATCATTGCAAGTTTGAAACAAAGCACCAGAGTATGGAATGGCACCTCTTGGAACAGAGTTCCAAGGCTTGACCGCCTCCGTAACGAAATCTGGTGCGGAGGATCCGGCTTCGATCCCCGGTACCGGCGTGGGAATTTTTCCTCGCTGGGAGGCCTGGTCCGGGGTGCACTCAGCCTCATTCACCGCATATTCGGGCTTCAGCAATAGAAACAGGGGCTAGAAGTGTTATCAGAACTCAGGCAGTCACACACAATGCATTGTACTTATTACGCTCTCATCAGGTGGAACACAGATCCCCACTTCTCCTATTGTGCAAGTGGGCTGGTCCTTTTTTTGCATTAACATCCTCCAACATTGTGTCATATCGGACGAATGAATGAAATGAAAGGGGTGAAATGATGCTCAAATGGAGCTTTAAGTTACCCGACATTCGTCTTCTCAGGGTAGGGAAAACCTCGGAAAAAAACCTTACCCGGATAACTTACCCTAAGCGAGATTCGAACTCGCGACCTCTTGAACGTGAGGCAGACACGCTAACCATCACGCTACCGAGGCGGGCAGGGCTGATCCTAACTGACTTTGCTTGAAAGTTATGATTTTTGTTTCTCATTTCTGTGACAAGAACTTGTTATTATGAATAAACATTAGAATACTGTTTCTGCATTTTGAAACCTTCTTACCTTAATTTGGAAAAATTTATGGTTTAAGGTACCTATATGTTAATTAATGTAGTGAGAACAGAGAAATCACTTTTTATATTTATAGGAGGAATAGGAATACAAGAGGTACAGACAGGGTTCGACAATGAAACGTGGCTTATTGTAACTAAGCCCCCCAAGGGATTACCCCTTTGAGGAAGGATGAGGTGAGAGGAGCTCGAAGGTTTTAGATCTTCTGGAGTGAACTAAGTGGGACCTTGGCATGGGGTCCAAAGCCACCTCCTTGACCACCTGGATCTCACTGACAAGGAGAGACAGAAACAGTTCCTGTGCACATATCATCCCTGCCATGCTGCACCTAACACCTTTGCTGACAGTTACAGCCCTGAAACAACCAACGGGATGAATGATAAATGAAATGATGAAGCAAAATGGAAGGACAGGAAATTTGTGGAAAGTAATTATCCTGTCCAGTGACCCAGAGAAATCCTCAAAAAAACCCATGGGTCAGGAAGGTCGACCACAGGAACTGAACCCACAGCCTCTTAAATGCGAGTCTCACATGTTACTGCAGCAATCTTCTTTGGGTTTTACATGAATAGTACAATATATAATGAGTCATTGTCATTGGCTTAGAAAGTCCTATAAATGCATTACGTCAGACATTTTTGAGTATGCTTTTACAAGGCTACCAGAAACTTTCAGAAACATATTCTGTTCTCATTTTTAACTGGGCATGCACCCTCTGATCTATGTCCTCACTTTGAAAGCTTATGCCATAGGTCCTAATGAAGTGCAACAGAAGCACTTGCACATGTATTTGGGTCTTGTCATAATGGCCATAAGATTAAAGTCTTCACATACCCCTGGGGGTACACGTACCTCAGGTTAAATATGACTGATCTAGATATTTGTTTATTAGATACCCTTGTACTTTATATTAGAACTCATTTTTGAGGTGTTAGCTAAATTTTTCAATGACACTGGCAATTTTTTAAATACAATTATTGCCCTCATATTAAAATCTATCTCAGAGATACTCAAATTTATGTCAGTCTTAGAGTTTTAACACCATTATAGTTTTTGAACTAGGTACCTCATTAAGTACACTGTTCAGCAGCGTAGCGTCAATGGATGTGGATGATGTGTTGCATACTCTGCCAGTTTTCCTTAGTTAACTTTCGCTATTATCTACATACTAATTCAATTGGTGTAATGCTTGCTGAAGAGTAAACAACAATCGGCTAGTATTGTTAGCAGATCATGCCGCACATTGCAACAGAGCGACTGGTGCTTGTGCTTGTCTCATGCCAGACACATCAAAAAGGTGTGCATGCGCAGCGGATGCAATGCAGAAAAGTGCATCTCACTTGTTAATCTTAATGAGGTTTAAAGCTTAGTTTTTCAGTATTTTGTTTGGCAATGAAGGTTAATTTCATATTTTTAACTTCTGTACGTATCAGAATGCAACAAGGAGCATTTTGAACTTTAATGTGCGTGAACATGTAAGGGAGAAATACGCCAGGAAACCAAAGACAGGGTATGCACATTGCTCATGTGCATCTGTGTGGTTCTCTACGAGGAAAACCATGTTGTGGAGAGAACTCTATATTTCCGGAACCTACTGTTCTGAATATGGAATCCGAGTGCTTGTAATCAACAAACTGAGAATACAGAAAACAATATTGTGAATGATCGTTCTGTAACTTTAATATTTACTAGTTGGTGAATTATAATGTTCTATAAAAATTGTGAACAAATTATTTTTTCAAAGTTAATAACTTTTATTTAATAAACCAAAGAATTATAAAATTTTCTGTTCCCAACATTCTTTTGAGAGTATTTATGCATAACAGAATAATATTTAAATTATCAAAACTTTGAAATCTTCATTGTGTGGAGCATTTCAGGTATGCTGCCAAAACAATAGCTAGAAAAGATAATAAATTTAAAGGTGGTGAAGATCTTGCAATGAAAATTTGAATATACATTATTCTTTATATGTATTAAGTCTGATATGGGTTAGAACAAAGTGTGCTAGTAATTGTAGATTTTAGACATTTCAACTATGTGTATCCTGAATACAAGTTGAAAGTGCATACCCAAGTCCACACACCATACTACACCACTGATACTGATACTGATACTGACACTGTAGGAACTGCAGTAAATGATCGATGCAGCTGACTTGACAATTGAACTGTGTCACTCTGCAATACTCATTATGGCAGACAATGCCGTCTAACTGGTCATACTCACTCGGTTTCAATGAATGTTTATGTGAATACAAAGCTGAAATTCACTACAGTTGTGACTCAGCTAGGAAACAATTAATAGTATTGTGTTTTGAACTTGTGAAATAGGTAGTCAATCAGTGGCGGCTCGTGACTTGTCACAGTGAGTGTGCAGTATATTACAGATATAATCTTTCTCTCTCTCTCAGGCACACACCACACAGTTCTAATTCACAATTCATATGGACAATTAAGCTCTCATGTCTTGCTATTTTTTTATTTAAATGACCAATATCACAACAACCATTATTTGTCCAGATGCTGTTTCTCTCATTTGCAAACAATAAGCACAAACAATAAGATTTATCTCCTTTAGTTTCACCATGTTATTCATTTCCACACTTTCATAGATTCAAATTGCAGACACAACTGTATGCAATTTGCTGCCAGAAACACAAACACTAATAAATACTGTAACAAAATAACTATCCCTAACTAAAATATTGGTCTTAGTAAATTACAACATGAAGAGTAATTACATAAATTTATAATGGTTTAATAAAAGCAGATGTAATTGTGTTTACAATATTAACATAACAGTCGTTTTAATATAGAAAAGAGCTACATTATATTTAGAAATGTCAAGTTGGCTAACAGCCTAGCAGGTTTATTGCAACTTCTGCTAAACATCTGGGAGGGAAATACTCGTAACAAGGAAAACAGAGATTTACAGGAGAATGCAGTGCACTTGCACAGTAACAATCGCATATCTTACCTTTGCCAATGATGCTGCTTTAAGTCACTGTGTTTCTTAATACAAGCTTTTCCCTGCTCTCTGTGACTCCCTCACACTAAATGTTCCTTCGCCAGTCGCAAAATCCAGTTTATGTGTCTTTACAGCTTGTTTTGAAAAGACTGAATGCACTGGATTTGGTAAAGAGGGCACAGCAAAATTAACTAACTTCTAGCAAGTTCATCTAGAAGAAAGTTGGACATTCGACTTTCTCATATGCATGTCTATAGAAGTAAATACACATTCACATACTGGGTACTGGTGTAGTTGCGAGTATGTGATCATCCAGGAACTACCGCTTTAGCCAATTACAATGCTTTTATAAACTGCAAGTGCTAAATGGTGTAAATGCTACAAGAAACATTTCTAACCTCCATTTATCTCGCCGTCAAGAGGGTCACAAATTACTTTGCATCTAACAGCCTCATTTTTTTACTAAGAATTCTTCTACAATACAGTAGTTTTCCTTCAGACCAAATGGACTTTGCTTGCCACAGATTTCTGTCCCCCACATCTTCTTCTTTGAGGCCTTTGTTGATCACGTTTCTTCTTACTTCATCCAGCTGCTGTTCTCTGGGCTTCCCCCTCCTTCTCCTGTCAATCAACATTCCAATCCAACTTTATTTCTGGGATTCTCTTACTCTTCATCCTCTTCAGGTGCCCAAACCATTTCAATCGTCATTCTACTATTATTTCTAAAATATTATGTCATTTGTTATGTATCTTATTTTGTTGTTCCTAGTTTCCTCCTTTCTTGATTAACCTCATCATAAATGCAGATAAAATGTTGTTGTTAGCTAATGCTGGATTTCTGACAATGAAGTCATTAATCCTCTTGTCTCCAATATTTTTCACTGATGATAAAATGTAGCAATGGCTATAAACATAAACGAGAATACAAATTCTTTTGCTCCTCAAATACAACTCCTTAAGGATACCAGGAAGTGATTTTGCTTTTGCCATACTCAAGTTATATGATTAATTCAATTTCAACTTTTGCTGCCAAAATTAGCTTGATTTAAATGAAATGTGGAGTGCTGAGAGAACAAATATTTCTACTTTTAATAAGTGTATAATATGTAGGTTAAATTTGAAAGCTTTTGTGCAAAAGTGGTATAAGTATGACCACGTCTTCTAACAAAACTCACACTTCTTGTGCACTTTTCTTCATAAGCTTTGACTATACATCCATATTATTTTTTTCTGTGGTAGTTAATGGATAATTTGATATGTGAAGCTATAAAAGTGCCATAAAAATGAGGAGGGGAAAATGTAATAACACAAATCATATATATTTAGAAGTTATTTTTATTTTTAATCACATTAAACTTAATATTTCTAAACAAGGCTAGCTCAGAAGAAAAGTAGATGACCATATAGGTACAGTAAACATTTCAAGTAGATTCTTTAATGGGCTTTGAGAAAAGTGCACAAGAAGTGTTAAAAAATGAAGTTATGGGAAATTGAGGTTGAAGTGTGGAAAATGGGGTCTTGTCCATGCACCGCCATATTTAAATGACCAAATTAAAGGGCCTACTACCTTCTAAGCTAAAGATTTGTACTATTTTTTAGAACACAAAACAAAAAATTAATATTCTTGCTGAAATTCACTTCCCAGTGTGCTTAATCATGTACTTAAAAAAAATCAAATCGATCAAATTTCTTGTCATCTAGGTAATATGAAATGTGATGCTCACATTAATATAATAAGCAATAGTCATGTAAATATCTATCAGTTTGGCACAATGTCTGTATGACACTGTTTAAATTAAGACCTTGAGGAGTGTAAATAAGTACAACGCAATGTAAATATCAACAATTATGTAGTGTAACGTTTTGTTTAAATCTTGATGTGTCCAATATTGAATGTACACCCATGGACAATACAAAATGAGTCAGACCAACTTAACGCTAGAGAACAACTCCACAAATACCAAATAACTTGCAGTTTTCACAAAGTAGGTATGACTGACTGACTGATGACTGACTGACTGACTGATGACTGATGACTGACTGACTGACTGTCTGTTTGTCTGACTGTCTGTCTGGCTGACTGTTTGTCCATCTGACTGTCTGTCTGTCTGTCTGACTGTTTTTCTGTCTGTCTGTCTCTGACTGACTGACTGACTGACTGTCTGTCTGTCTGTCTGTCTGTCTGTCATGAATGTGTGTGTATGTATGCTGTCTGCATGTATGCAAGTATGTGTGTGTTCCAGTCATAACTCATTTTTTTCCAGAGGGGTATCTTATACAAATCTATTCTGGATCAATAAATGATGGTGATGATAACAATAACAACAACCATGATGATGATGATGATGACAATAATAATAATAACAATAAATATTTATTATATTTATTGAAACAAATCAAATACTCCCCACATATATGGGTTGCCAAATTTGACAATGTAAACTAGGAACGCATTTATAACAGTATATCTAGCCATTAGACAAAAGTTTAAGGTTGGATTTAATAGGGTATGGTGACAGTATTAATATTATAATGATTTTATATTTAATGCTTCTTTTTTATTACTATTATTATATTTTATATATTTTGTAAAATGAAAAGCTTTGTTCTTTTATTGCTATAGGGCTTCCAAAGTCTGCTATAAGCTAAAGGCATTTGGGAATGGTTTTAGGGTTCCATAGACTTTGCTAGGTAGAGACAGACCCTTTTGGAATATTTGAGCTCAGAGACAGCCAGCCTCTCCCAGCCTTATGTGCTATTGATCCAACTGCTGGAAAGAGCCAACCACAGGAAGAGAGAGTGGCAGGGGTGGGGGGATGCACACAAAATGAGGTCAGCATTTGGGAGGGTGAAGGCAGGCAGTGATGAATCAACTCTC
Source organism: Tenodera sinensis (assembly GCA_030765045.1). NCBI lineage: Eukaryota > Metazoa > Arthropoda > Insecta > Mantodea > Mantidae > Tenodera > Tenodera sinensis. The sequence goes on from CM060969.1 coordinate 134,652,696, forward strand.
AAAAGGGCTATTATTAATCCATATTCCACAACTATAGCTAACTGCAGCTGCTGTACAAGGTATAGTGACCTACCTACCTTTCTAATTACCTACCCATCTCAGAAAAGTCTAAGATTCCTGCATTGCTTTGTCAAATTTACTTGTTTGCATAGCTGCTCTGGTAGTGCACAGATTTCACAATGCCTTGCAAGTATTGAGCTGCTTGTTTCAAATATCTTACTTTGCAGTTTCACTACTAGGTACCAACTATCCTAGAGAGGTACGAAGTAACCAATGAATATTATGTCATAAGTCATTTTATTCACCCTTAAGATATACAGCAAAGGATGTGTCAACATTTAAAGTATGTAGGTATCTCATGATTACAGCATTTGTATTTATAAGTTTTACTTGTACTCTTCCTTGCTTTATACATTCTCAGTCCAGTGCTGATTTCTTTTATAGCAACTATAATATTACTCAATTCATTTATTTCTTCTAGTAATCTGCTTCATAGTTCTTTTCCATGTTTTCTAAGCTGCTCCTTGTAGTGTTGTTGCTCTGTAATAGTCTTCATTGTTTCTCAAAACATATTTATGTACATTGCAATTTTTAGGTAGCTACCCTGTATTCTTGTAAAATGTGCCTTATATACCTACATATAGCATGGGAAGCATGGGATAATTAAGATAGTTAAACTGTTACAAATGTTCCTGCAAGTGAAGGACATATCGTATTCAAGGGGGACCTGGGGTTCCAGACCCCTCCCTCTGCCCCAATGCATCCTTTCACCTCACGACAATCACAGTATTATGTTGCCAAACACTCTAGGCTATGGAAATACATTAAATACATATTAGATAAGTTAAATAATATAAAGCAGTTCTGTTTTATGTTCTAATCATTCCTAAATACTGTGTTGATGGTACATTAGAATTTCTCTTATTTTTAAAATTAAATATGAAGTGGTGGCTGTCATCCAGTGTTCAAATCAGACTTTCTGATGAGTGGAGAAACTTAAATTTGTGTTATATTTATGGCAATAATGATAGTACCCCACCAATGACTCCTGTAACGGGCAGAGGTGGTGGGACGCAGCAGCTGGGCGGCAAGTCTTGGCTCTTCATGGGCTTTTGCGCTGGGATTTACCTTCTTTCACTAGGGTTGGTGTGTTATATACATAAAACTTAGCAGCACCATATGCATTTTACTGTCTTTAAGAAGACTGTGATTTTGTATTTCTGAGCAGTATGCGCATATAGCTCTCCCAAAGCTGTTTGATGAAAGTCAGGTTTGATTTGCTTTCCATTTTTCAAATCTAGTTTTGTCTGCACATCTCCTGATCAGTCTAACACACTTATCTTCAGATTTGCGCTGTCACATATCACTTCCAATGCTGTAGCTTTTACCTGAAAAGCTGTATTATTAATACTACATGAAGTTGAAGTCTGACGTTCAAACTGGAATACATCATTGTCATTACTTTCTGTAACTTTTTGCTTCCTAGTCACAAATTCATTCATGCTGACGAACAATAGAACAGTGATAGAACTGGAACTTAAAAATTCAATGCCACAACTGAGATTTGAACCACAGACCTTCCGCTTGCCGAGCGGACGCTGTAACCACTGAGCTATAAATTGTGACAAACTGCCAGAATGGCACTAAATTCTCAAGCCCGGCAAGCGGAAGGTCTGTGGTTCAAATCCCAGTTGTGGCATTGAATTTTTAAGTTCCAGTTCTACCTCTTAAACTTTGCCCACACACGGCTTGTGTGTTTAAAAACACCAACAGTAAGTTTGTTGGCATAAATAAATAATAATAGAACAGTGAGTTGCAAGAAAGTAAACTGAATACTGCAAGCTCTAGTTGTCATTGCTGGAACTGTGACCCTGAATGCCAAACTAACTAAGAATTGTATATTGTTTAGCTTAGTTGCAATAATATATTATGATACTTTTGCTTACTCACAGCTCACACTCTTAACATGTACAGTCTGCATTGAAAGTGTTGCATGTCTTCTTGTATTTTCAAAGAGCAGTAATAGTAAATATTTGCAGTAAATATTAGATAAATACCAAACTGATATGTAAGTTCACTATCATCTCATTCCAAACTATCTTTTAAAATGAAACATTTTTGATACTTTTTAATTCTCTCAAAAATGGTTCTAACAATTTTTGTTAATATACCATACATAAAAGACATATAGGAATATATTTTGAATTTTTTGGTAGGAGTCTGTGAAGTCAACTACCTTCGGAACAAATTTTGTATCATTTTACATAAAGGTAAACCATGAGAGATAGACAAAAGCTTGCTATTCAAAAATGTAGCTAGGTGCTTTTTAGATAAACAATTTATTTCAAATAAACTATTTTTGAATCAGTTATTTCCATTAATATTGGCTTGTATTTTTCAATACTTTGTAAGGTTTTAAAGGTTGCTGCTATTCAGTTGTTTCTTGTACTGTCATGGAATGAATATGAATTTTCAAAACTGCAATTATAGTGACCCATTTTTAAACATCTGACTATTGATTAGTTTTCTCTATCCCTCTTGCATATACAATGAAGTGTGTGTGTGTGTGTGTGTGTGTGCGTGTTTTTAAATTTAATGTTAAATGTGTTACACACAGGTGTCATGAAGGAATGGGCACTTTTAATATGGCTGTAATTTAACCTGAACTGAGTTTTATATAGATATAAACAGTATCTGGGTGTAACTCTACAAGTGATAGGGAAGTCCTTCATGAAGCATATCTAGGAAAGATGCAATGCAGCAATAAAGACCACTTTTGATATAAAAAATGTTGATGTGCTATCAATTGAAACTGCAATAAGAGTATTTCACATTAAAATTTCTCAATAGCACGCTATGCAGTTGCTGCACTCTGGAATCGATTATATGTTGCAAACTTGAAAAATTTAGAAGCAGTTAAAAGCACCTTCCTGCGGAGATTACTTAGGATACCTAGATCAGCGAGATCCAGAATAGTTTACATCTCACCAACACTGACTTCTTCATAAGGGAAATAGTGTCAGTATACAAACCTGCCACACATAAACGAGAGATCTGATAAAGCAGATGATGTAGATCAAAGTTTCTTCTTGACCCCAGCTATGAACTTTCCCTTGCGACATATGTTCTCAAGGACTGTTGCACATGGATTTCACTACAGAATATGCAATCAAAAACGGTTTCACCTCACCTCAAATCAATGTCTCTGTGACCAAACATGTGATCAGTACCATTTCCTTGACTGTATAGTTAGATAGATAATAACTTCCAATGATTCATGTATTCTGACTAATCTACACAGTGTGTGCCCGCTTCAGTAGCGTGATGGTTAGCGTATCTGTCTCACGTTCAAGAGGTCGCGAGTTCGAATCTCGCTTAGGTAAGTTATCTGGGTAAGGTTTTTTTCCAAGGTTTTCCCTACCCTGATAAGACGAATGTTGGGTAACTTAAAGCTCCATGGACCTCGGGCTCATTTGAGCATCATTTCACCCTTTTCATTTCATTCATTTGTCTGATATGACACAATGTTGGAGGACGTTAATTAAAAAAAAAAATATACAGTGTGTTCAATAATAAATAAATGAATATAGATATAAACACGGTCATCTGAAAGCTAAAACTTTAGTAATAACAATCGTTTCTTGAAGATAACGTCCTGTAAATGACCTTATCTCATAGGAAATAATTACACATTGAGAGATCAGGCGACTGGGCAGGCAAGCCAATTAATGTAGCCATTCTTCGAGATGAGATACTCTCCAAAGACCTGTCATAATATAATGATGGATATTCTTGCTGAGTGGGCTGCAGTTGCATCCTTCTAAAACCACATGAACTCATGCACACAGTAACCTCAAGTTTATTGGTGAGGACCATTTCATTCATACTGATGTACCAGTGACTGCATGGTTGGCATCATTTTCATAAAAGTATGCATTAATTATCCCATTTGATGACACAGCACACTTTTTCATTGTGTAATGGTTGTTGATGTAGCAAGCGGAGATTTTCTGCCACCCAGTGATGAAAGTTTTCTTTATCCACGTAACCAATTAAGTGAAAATGTGCTTCAATAGACATCCACATATTGTTTAGGAACATTTCATCATTTTCACATTTTGCTAAAGACCAAACAAGTGTAGCGAGATAAACGTAACGAAACAGGAAGCTACCATGCAGAATGGCGACATTAACAGCTATTTCAATAATCTCTGACATTTGAACAGTTCTCCTTGGTCCTGGATGCTTCTTATTCAAGGCAGAACCTGTTGGTTCAAAATTTTCAACCCATGTCTTCACAGCGTGGACTGACGAAACAGGATCATGACCCCAAGTTGAAAATGATGCCAAAATTCTTGTCATGCAGCTTCATAAGTCATTGTTTTTTTTAATAAGCCTTTACTAGAGAAGCACACTCTAATATTATAACTAAGTACTAAAAACTAATATATTATATTTATTACCATAAGTCAGAGGTAGCCATGAAATTATTCCAATGAATATTTGCATTTTTCATGTGGGAATACAAATATCACTGAACTAGATCTTTGGCATTTGTTGTTTAAAGTCTTCCTGGTGTAATACCACTGTCCAATAGTTGAAGAGTATTAGCATGTAGATGGTTGTGAAGTCAGCTTTCATGCTTCAGTGCCACTTGTTCTATTATTTTGTTAGTTATTACTGTTTTACATCTTAAGTGGCTTGTCCCTTGGAACGCCATCACTTTTGTTTTCTTCTCAAGAGACAAGCTGGACTGACCAATCAAGGAGAATTGTCATTAATGGTCAAAATTATAGCCGTATGATCTGATAGTGATCCACTTGCGTAAAATCTTGTGATAAATCCTTAATGCCAAAGAAGTCAATGACCTTGTTTCTGTTAGAAGGCCAGTATCTAGAGTAAAAGTCACAATTTACTTCCATTCCTGTGTTTATAGAGTATTATATCTTGTAAGAGGGGGTCAGTCTTGATCCGCAGTAGGCGTGTTTTACATTAAAATCTCCACCAAAGTGATTTTAAAAAATCAAAGTAATTATTTGTGCTGCTTATGTCACGTAGGGAAGTATGTTGCTGTGGCATTAACTTTGCACAATAACAGTAGCCACTTGTAGGGATTCTAGTCCTATTTGTGCATCTTCAGTGTATTTTAGTTATTCTGGAACTACCACAGTTAGCTGCATTAGGATAATATATATTGTGATACATCCTACATCCTTGTATTTGATAAAGGATTGTTTACTGAGATTAGAAAGTATATAATGAACTGTCTGCCTATTTGTGCAATTTTTATCTCATTTACACGAAGTTTTCTAAGAATAGTTTGTAGTAGCTATATTAAAACATGTTAGTGAGTGGAGAAACTCATGTGAATGTAACACATATGTTTCTTGTCAGTAATACATTATGAGAGAAAGAATGGGTCATAAATTCTTAAAGTTCAAAACAGTATTTGGTATTAGAAATACTTAAAGGATAATTCAATCATCCAACTAATTGTATAATTCACTTAAAATGTTACATTCATCACAATATAAATTATGTACCTACACAATAAAAGTGAAATTAAAAGTACTCTGATAATTTTTTGTTTTGGATAAATGATGGATATGAAGGCGTATGCATGTGGGATCACATTGCGCAGTGGGAAACCACTGCAGTCAGCCATTCCGAGTATTGGCAGGAAAACCATGACTCCTGAATAAGGGAGGCAATGCCCTTATTCTGCCTCAAGACCAGAGGAGTTCCGAGGACTGGTGGAATAGCCAGAACAATTGAGGCAGCAGGAAATGGCTAGCATTGAAGCTGTATAAAATCTTTGTGTCCTAGTTATTGGATCGCCATTTGAAGCTGTAGTCGTTGGTGACGTGACGTTGCCCTTCGATGTAGCTCGCCTCGGCTAGTTCTGCATAAGATCTCTTTATCTCGGGTTTGCGTAAGTGTAATGGACAACCCAAGAACAACTTTATAGATTGTTTATTTCCTATTTAAATATTTTCAGGAGTTATGCCGAAAATATTTGTATCTGTAGAGGCATCGCGCTCACATACGCGCAGCACCACCTCCCGTACTGGTCTCTGGTTGAGTACTGCCCGACGCTTTCTCTTACCCACGCTAAGAAAAACCGTTCTCTTCCTATTTGAATGTCATGACGTCATCCAAGAAAGCCTCGTATCCAAAATGCTATTTCCTTTTCCCGCAATTTAGAAATGTCCCTTTCTATTATAACATGTTCTTTTATGAATTTCGAATATATAATTACCTTTTTAGGATTAAACGATGTTTACTTTATATTTTATTAGATATATCGCGCGACTTTTAAGGTTTGTAGAACTGACTTTCGAACGTGTATTTAAACTATGTGGTATGACGTCATGACTCGTTAATTTCAAACCAATAATGCGTTTATTCTACAAATTTAACGACTATTATTTACTCATATCTTGCTCACCTTACAACACTTCCTGCTATATTATCTATTTATGTTATTACTCAATATTTATCGCAAATCTCATATCCGGCAATTAAATTAAAACGTGTCTTTTTCAAAAGCCCATTCGATCGGAAATCTAAATTTCGGTATCAAATGCCCCCATTTATGTTATTTTATTATTTCATAATAAAATAATGTAAATGTCTTGCCCGAAAGAAAAAATTAAAAATTACTCCTGTATTTTGAATAATCGGCAACACTCCCATTATATACAATTTTCAATTACACTGTTTTTGAAATTGGTTATTAACACATTTTCTCATTAATCTTTTTAACATGACAAACAATTGTACACTTGACTAAACATTAATCCTTAAATACTAATTACAATATGTTATGGTTTCTTCTGTGAAGCTTCTATATAAAGGTTAAACTTCAAGAGTCTTTCTTTATACTTCCTTCTTTTAGTTCCTGTTTGCTCACTTCGCTCTCACTATCACTTGCACTGTGATTTTTCACTTTTGTTATTGTAACACATATCTGTACTATATCCTTTAAGCATTAAAATGTACATATATTTATATAAATCCATTGCACTCTTTAGACAAGTTCTTTCTTTGTCTTTCTGTGATAACTATCTATACATCTAAATATTTTAACAAATGTTTACAAAGTAAATATTCTGTTTTCTCTCTATGCGGAGATGAACAATTTAACAATCTTTCTGAAGCTGTTATTGTGAGCTCTATACAATATATTTTTAAGCTCTTTGTAGTAGATAGCAATTCACATTCTGCATTTTTCATGAATATGTAAGTACCTGACCAATATATGATTTTCAAGTAAGCTAACATTTACATTTTATCTCAAAGCTGATTGGGCGCCAATAGACAAATGACACTTCCAATTTTTCTTTTACATTAAATCAAGGTTCCAAGGCACCACACGGTTTCTTGTATGGTCGAAGGAGTTGTTTATGCCATCTTCCCAGACATTTTTCATTTTTAACATCTTTTAATTCATAGGTATGATAACCAAATTTGGATATAATTTCTGCAGGACCTTTATATAACAATTCCATCCTTTTGTTCCTACCTCGCAATGCACTTGATAACTTATGGTCTTTAACTAGTACCCAATCGCCTATCTTAGGTTCCCATCTATGTTTTCTACTCTTTTTCTTTAATTTTCGCTTCTCTGCCTTTTTCTTGATTCGTTCAAAAGCAATTTTCGCTCTTTCTTCTTCACTTAACTGAATGTCATTAATTTTCAGTGTTTTTGGTACCCCGATCAATATTGGTTCTGGTTCAATTCCTAACATTAATTTTATTGGTGCAAACCCAGTAGTTACATTAATGGTGTGATTGATAATCTTTTCTATCAATGGACAATATTTCACCCAATCCTTGTGATTATGATGTGTAAGTACACGTAAATAAATTCCTATATCTCGGAGGACACGTTCTGTTGGATTCCCTGATGGAAAGTATGAGGAACAATGATTTAGTTTTCTCGAGTCTAATGTCACCCTAATCTTTCCATTGGCCTTATTTACAATACATAGGGGATTCACAAATTCTGAATTCGAAATCTCAATAACCTCATCTTCTAACATTGACTTTATAACTGCATCTACCTCTTCTCTTATTGTACCAGGGATAGCTCTCGCTTTATGTGTAAAAGGTTTGATGGGTATCATCTCAAACGAATGAGTATAAATATTACATTTACCAGGTTTCTCAGAGAATACTTCTTTATTTCGGATTAATATTTCAAACAGTTTATCCCTCTGTTGTTCATTTAGTTGATCAGCCTGAGTTACCTTTTTTCCTCAACAATTCTTCTAAGTCTTCACTACTCTCCCTATCATAGTACCTAGTTGCATCAGAAACCCTCAAATTGTCTATGAAATCATTTTTATCCCATTCTACATTTTCTTTATTATCGACACTGTACTCTTTGACATTTACTTCAGTTAATTCCATAGCTCCTACTTTAACATATTCTACAAAGAATGTATCCCCTTGGATTTCTTCTTCCTCTTTTCTCTTACAATAGTTTCTGAACTACTATCTTCCACAAAAGGCACTATAATGGTCTCATCTTCAACTTTCATTTCTAGAATCATGTTTTTAAAATTCACCACAGCTTTCCAGGCATAAAGACAATCACAACCTATTATAATATCTGTAACAAGTCTTCCTACAATCAGAAATAAAATTCCAAGTATTCTCCCATTTATTTCAATATTTATCATTGCTTGAAATTTTACTCTCTCTTTTCGTTTTCCCACAGCTAGCGAGCAGTATATCCCATTGACTGGTAAAGACATTACTTTAAAACCACTACTTTGTAAATTATCATAAAAATTTTGTGAGCATACTGTGCTATTTGATCCCGTATCTATAATTGCATTGTATTGTTTTCCATTTACTCCAATTTTGATTTTAGGTGGATCTCCTACTTTTTCGTTTTCGGCGTTTCTATTTTTCCATTCTCTTTTCTTTTGTATCATCATTTGCCTTCCAGGACTATTTATTTCCGAGTACTTATCACAATCATTACTAGGATACCCAGTTCTCACTGAAGGCGCGTTTGACCGGGTCTGGCGTTTCCCTGATTTTTATGTATGGCTCCTGTACTATTTTCCAAATTGTTACTTCTGTTTTCCTGCATTAAATCGGGGTTACTTCCTACCATGTTTTTGACCGTGTTAATGGCCTCGACCATTTCCGCATTTTCGGGGGAATTTCGTCCATTAGAATACCTTTCTTCCTGTCTTGGTGACCTCGGTCTAAACTCATTATCTCCGTTTGTCCAATACCCATCATTTGAATTTCTACTATGTCCAAAATAACGTCCCCGTCTACCTCGATCAAATCTATTTGTATTCATATAATTCACCCTTATATTTCTTCCCCTTTGATTCCCATTTCTATTTTGGTGACGCCCTTCCTGGTTATATCTACCTTGATTTTCCCACCGGAATGATTCCATCCTTGGTACTGGTCCTTTATATCTTTCCCTAACCTCACTTCTATTCTGATAATACTGTGCCCCTTGCCCGAAAGAATTGACAGTTTCTTTTTCTTCATATTTATTTCCAAATGCGTGTTTTGGCTTATTGACTTCTAAGGCTGATAATAATTCGATCATAGCTGCAATGCTATCGGGTCGGGCTATGATTAGGTAGTGTTGAAGCGTTTCCGGAAAATGTGGAGTAACTATATTTATTAGATCTTTTTCATCCAAGGGAGGATCCAACATCTTCGATTTTCTCGCTATTCTCATAAAATAGTTGACCATCGATTCCTCCGATCTAGGATTAAATTTTCCATTGCTTAATTCAACTCTAATATTAGCCTGCCTACTAGCTCCCCAATATCTGGTTAAAAAGATGTTTCTAAAGGTCCTGTAATCATTATTGTTACCCATAGAAAGGCCTAGCCAATTAGCAGCATTACCCTTTAGGCATTTTCTTACTATCACCATCTTGTACTCCTCTGGTATACGTTTCACCGTGAAGTACTCTTGTAACCCTTCTAAAAAGGCTTTAGGATCATCTGAATCTTCATTTTCAAAAACTGGAGGTGTCATTTCATTTAAGACATGGTTAGGCCAATGTAAATTTGAATTGTCACCTATCCCTGAGCTATTTCCGAGATCAGAATGGGAATTACTGTTACCCCTATTTTGCATCGAAATGTCAGCTGATACACCTGGTATTGCCTCGTTTCTTGCAACTTCTTTACTAAGATTGTTGTGATTACATGCATTTTCACTTAATCTCAAATTTTCTAAGGCCTCTTTTACCTGAGTAATTTCTGTTACTACTCCTTTTATTTGGTCTGTAACATCCTCCAAATTTCTAGCCTGCCTTTCACTTTCTACATCAGATCTTTCTATTCTAACTTTACACCCCTGTAACTCTTCTCTAATTTCTTCCCTGTCTTTATCTAACCTTTGTACTACCTCTTCCCTTTGTTTGTCTAAACTATATGTTACTCTTTCCCTTTCTTTATCTAATTTTTCACTAACTTGTTGACCTAATTTCTTTTCAGAATTCTTTACTTCTTGCCTTATTGTCTCTAATTCTCCCTTAACCTGTTCTACCTGTTCTCTATTTTCTTTTACTTCACTACTAACTTTATTAATTTCCTCCCTAACTTCTTCCCTAAAGGTTTCTAAAGCTCTCTTCTGATTCTCCAATTGCATTCCCAATTCCTGTTGTCCCTTCTCTAATTTCTGTCCTAACTCTATACTAGTTTCATCTATCTTTTGACTTAACTCTGTACTCATCTTTTTCACTGTTCTTAATTCTTTACTATTTTCATCTATCTTTTGACTTAACTCTGTTCTTAATTCTTTACTATTTTCATCTATCTTTTTACTTAACTCTGTATTCATCTTTTTCATTATCGTTTGAAACATATTCTCTATTTCTGACATAAATGCTGGCCTTTCTGAATTATTACTAAACATTTCTGAACTACCTCTAGGTGTTTCTCTAACGTTCTGATCTTCTAATTCTTGGCATATTCTGCTACCAATTACATTCTGATTAAATTCTTCCATCCTACTTACACTTTTCTCAATTTCCGGACTGTCAAAACCTAAAAAGTCTGTATCACTGTCTTCCATTTCTAAGCTATTTACATGTGTTTTTCTACTCACCAAAATTTTCAATATTTTCACTATTTCACTTTAACTGCACTTAAACTTGTTCACTACACTTTTCACAGATATTGACACGCTGGGCACCTTCTTGTCTGCTGGCTCGATGCTGATCTGGTCGTCTTGGGGGTTTGGTCCATTCTTTCGGCGCCACACGTTGGGAAGCCAATTTGAAGCTTTATAATCGTTGTGTCCTGGTTATTCGATCGCCATTTGAAGCTGTAGTCGTTGGTGACGTGACGTTGCCCTTCGATGTAGCTCGCCTCGGCTAGTTCTGCATAAGATCTCTTTATCTCGGGTTTGCGTAAGTGTAATGGACAACCCAAGAACAACTTTATAGATTGTTTATTTCCTATTTAAATATTTTCAGGAGTTATGCCGAAAATATTTGTATCTGTAGAGGCATCGCGCTCACATACGCGCAGCACCACCTCCCGTACTGGTCTCTGGTTGAGTACTGCCCGACGCTTTCTCTTACCCACGCTAAGAAAAACCGTTCTCTTCCTATTTGAATGTCATGACGTCATCCAAGAAAGCCTCGTATCCAAAATGCTATTTCCTTTTCCCGCAATTTAGAAATGTCCCTTTCTATTATAACATGTTCTTTTATGAATTTCGAATATATAATTACCTTTTTAGGATTAAACGATGTTTACTTTATATTTTATTAGATATATCGCGCGACTTTTAAGGTTTGTAGAACTGACTTTCGAACGTGTATTTAAACTATGTGGTATGACGTCATGACTCGTTAATTTCAAACCAATAATGCGTTTATTCTACAAATTTAACGACTATTATTTACTCATATCTTGCTCACCTTACAACACTTCCTGCTATATTATCTATTTATGTTATTACTCAATATTTATCGCAAATCTCATATCCGGCAATTAAATTAAAACGTGTCTTTTTCAAAAGCCCATTCGATCGGAAATCTAAATTTCGGTATCAGCATCCACCTTAACACAAAGGAGGCAGCTCCTTCAACCAGACTAGCTGGTCGTAGGGCTAATAACCCACACTGGTGAAATTTAACTTATTGAGAGAAACTATAAGATTCAGTCAGACAGAGCATAAGAATACCACCTAGCAGGAAAAGGTTACGAATAGACACTTGGAATATTACATCATTGACTGGGAAAAAACTAAGAAGAAAGAGTCAGGAGAGATAATTTTAGATAAGAATTATGTGCTTAGATATTCAGGGATTGAGGAAACCTGACGCTTGAAAGAGCATAAGGGACACTCATAGCAATGGAAATAAATAAAATAAAAATATTTTAGGAAAAATTATAAGGAGAACATATGGAGAAGAAGCTAGATCAAGAATTAGAAGTAATGGTGAAAAAGTTTAATAATTTAAGTCAGTGAATAGTTAATTATCAGAGTGAGCTGTACACAGTTGAGCATTGTTTGCGTCAAAATAAAAACAAAACAGAACCACCGTGAGTTGCAAGGTTACGAGTTGGGAATTGTGATTCAATTTTAAGGAAAAGAAAGTCACATAAATAGCAATTGTGATACTGGTGTCACGAGTGGGGAGTGAACGCCATGAAGCAGGAGATGATGAAACATTTATTTGCCAAGATGGACAAAATGGAAATGAAATAAAGACAACGAACTCGGAATGCAGCAGATGGAAACAAAAATGAAAAACATGAACTCGGAATAGAGAAGATGAGAAGCCAAGTAACAACAGCGAACTCCGCGATGGAAGAAATGCAGACGGAAGTGAAGAATGTAAAGGAAAGAATTGTGGAGCTACCATGCAAAATTGACTAGCCAGCGTGCCTCGGCCAATGTGTTAACATCTTGGAGGACATCTTGCGCCCTGGTAGGCAAAGTCGATGTCAGCACCTAGTAACTGAGCGTCAGGATGGAACAAATGCTTGGCGAAAAACATCCGCGCACGTCCAGCCGCCCAAGTGCGCCGGAAAATCGGACTTCCGCCGCCAATTCGCCACTGTCGTCGTCGCTAATAGTAGTAGAAGAAGCTGCACAGCTGATAGCTAGTCTCCAGGGACAGACAGGTGGCACAAATACTGAACGCAATGCCGACGCCGGCGGCGTCCAGAGAGAACCTAGAAAAGCGGTTCCGAAACCATCGTCTGGCCGCAAGCAGCTCAAGTCGAGGCTACAACAACCAGGGGAGATGCTTCCTGGTCATTGAAGAGCTGGTGAACTCAGTGTTCTAGAAATGCGTGCAACGGCGTTTGTTCTGAGCCGCACATTGTCGTCTTGTTGCTGGCCGGCGCTTACAAATACAGTCGAGAGGTAATTAGCAATCAGTCGCTGCGACAATATGAAGCTTTTAGTGAGACTACTGATTTTTAATTTCACTAGCACCTACTAATAAGGGAACTCTCGTATTCTATATTCATAGAAGCATTACAAACAAAACAGTCTAATGGCATTTTGCTTTTGTTCCAAATTGGATGCGTAATTCCGCAGGAATGTACAAAGATAACAGTTTGTTGCTTGTAAGATGCGTCGAGAAACTTATTTCTGACATAACTTCGGTAGTAATTATGGGATATCACACAGGGTTTCCAAATAATTAATCACTTAAAAGACATGAAGGGATACTCCGAGCAGCTCTTTCAGACGTAAAGTAACTTGGCAACGCTGTGTTGAGGTTGGTCAGGGATCCGAACCGGCTTCTGGATGTAAACAGATCGGTCGCTCGCAAACACGACGTAGGGTGGTGAACTGATTTGGAAGATAACAATTCACACTCGCACGGTAAAAACGGAAGGACACGGCATGGTATTTGTTTAAGCTCACGAGACGCGCCGCTGCGGTGTTTGTTTTCGTTAACCAGATTTCACCTCAAATGCATGTTTTGAGACCCCTAAAAAGGCTCTTTAGAAAAGGTCCGCGCCCACGTTTTTACTATCCAACATTAGGTAGCTCAAATATAAGTCGTGTTATATTCACATGACTTTTTTAACTCACTCTTCTGTGAACTATTCTTACAGAAGACTATTTTTGTAACTACTTTTTGTTAACATAGAAAAACTTTCATTACAATTTAGTTTTAGGTAAGAAGAATACAATGTTCTAAAATGATAGCTTTGTAAAAACTGGATTGCCATGTGGTGGCTTTGATATTTCATTTTCTTTGTATTACCATGAGAAAAAAATCTGATACGTTGCACTCACATGGCTTTCTCTACTCTTGTACTAACCATTCTTACTCTACGTAGTAGAGAAAGTAAAAAGGCGTACGTATGGACAGTGGCCATTGTTATTTTCACTGCGTGTTCTAAAGAGCGACACAGAACTTGTTCCTGCAAGTGTGTGCATGGTCGCAGCTGGCTCTGCGAGTTGTGGGAGGCTTTTATGGGCAAATATGGTCATTCATCACTTGTTTGCGCACCCACCCTTTTCATAATCTATTGTGTAAACACGTACACATGTACCTATACTATGTCAGGGTACAGAAAGGACGGAGGGACATTGTTCACCTGCTTTATTACATTAAAAAATATCTGACGTGTTACACTCACATGACTTTCTCTACTCTTGTACTAACCATTCTTACAAACTCTTATTCCTATATCTTCTTCGTGTTAGTTGAGATAAACATTTGTACAAAGTATCTTATTTCTTATTTCCTTGTAGGTACAAGGGTAATATTACAATACAGTAGACTTTGAGCGATAGTCAAATCTTTTAAAGCTTTGAGAACCCGTTCTCTTTACACGCTTAACATATAAAAAATGAACAACGATGTTCCATTTCACGAAAGTTTTGTTTTCCGAAACTCACACACATAACAAGAAATATCTCCGAAATGGTTCAACTTACAAGAAAATTTATTTGGACATAAATTGTGTATTTTAGCAAGATCTACATTTCTTGTATAGTATGATTTGGTCGATTTCTAACGGTTTACCAGTTATACAAAAGTCGTCCAAAGTAAATACGACTTTTAATCAAAATCGTTAGAGCCATTTTTGAGAAAATGAAATTTTCGAAAAATGTTCAATGTAAAGGGTAGTCTGTGGTAGTGGACTTCCTTGAAAATATTTGTGTCGCATCCTTGAGGGGTACTAAACTCGAATACTCAGTTTGGTATTTAGCCAACTTTTCAACTTTGAGTTAGGCTGTTCTCATCTAGACCTGTTTCTAAACTGCTTTTTTGTTAGATTCAGGGGATCGCAGAAATGTATTTCTGGTGGAATCTCGATTTCGAAGTTTTGGGTGAAATGTAATACTTCCCCTACCTACTATATGTAGCAGAGAAACTAAAAGTGGAAATGCACGTGACTGTTGGTCACTATTTCTTACTTTCCTTCTGCATTAAAAAAATTCATTTGGTATTTGCTTTAGCTTTTAGCGACTTTAAACTTGTTCGTGGAAGATAGCTTATGCTCAAGGAAGGGTGACTGTAAACACAGGTGTAGATATGTCGAGGTACAGGGACATTCTTAAACCGCTTGGTCTCAGTTAATTCTCCTCATCCACCGAAGACCGGTGATTTTGCACATTCCTGCTCACATTTACTGGAAAGTTATTTTACCTTGCGAGAAGTATACATGGCGTACCATACTATGGCGTCGGTATACAAATGTTTACACAAATATAGCAACTATGTAGAAAAATGGAGCAAAATGTAAGGAATTAAATAAAACAACCATCTTGCAACAATCGATGATGGCTTGATGTGTATAGAGTACCGGAGCTTGTTACGAATTGCCCTCGTATAATAAACAACCATTCTGCGCTTGTAGCCTTCATTTTTATCTTCCTTGCTACGTATACTGAAGGATACGTATTGTATTCCACCCAAAAATTCGATACCGAAATTTCGCCGGAAATGTATGTTTTGGGGCCCCTTGAATAAAAAAAGCATTTTTAGAAAAAGCTCCTTGTGTGCATCTGTTTGTCAGTCTGTGGACAGCAAAACTCAAAAACGAAAAGTCGGTTTAAAATAAAGTTGGTATTTAAGATTAATGTCTTTTAAGGATGCGACACAAAAATGCTGAAGAAAATTGCCCCACCCTAAACTACCCTTTACAGAGAACATTTTTCGAAAATTTTGATTAAAATGCCACATTTTTAAGATATTTCTATGACAAATGAAATGTATATCTTGAATTTTCTGGCTATAGCCTATGTAGTCCTGTTTACTCTGGATGACTTTTGTAGAACTTGTAAACCGTAAGAGATAGACCAAATTTTAATAATACCTAGGCTTCTCCCCTATGCAGAGGTTACTCTCATCGCCCGGTCGCTGCGTCCTCCAGCCGCAGCCAAGGCCACGGAGGAGTGCAGGTTGGAGGTGGCGGGGGTCAGCACGCCGACTCCCCCGACCGTAAGGTCACTACTTGACCTTTTAGGGACGCTACCTTTCTATCAGGATAGCTCCTCAATTGGCCCCTCAGGGACCTAACGAGGCTGAGTGCACCCCGTACCAAACCTCCTAGCGGGGGAAAAATCCCATGCCGGTACGGGATATCGAACCCGGATCCTCCGCGATAGAGGCAGGCGCTACCAGCTGCGCTACGGAGGCGGCCTAGATAAAATTTTACTATACAAAAATGTAGATCTTGCCAAAATGTCCTTTTTTTTTTTTTTTTTTTTTTTTTTTTTTTTTTTTTTTTTTTTTGTAGGGTGAACCATTTCGGGGATATTCCTTGTTATTTGTGAGAGCTTTGGAACACATAAAACTTTCGTCAAATGGAACATTGTTATTCATTTGTTATGTTAACCGTGCAAAGAGAACGGAATCTCAAAGCATTAAAAGATTTTACTATCGCTCAAAACCTACTGTATTCCCATATTCCCCTTGTACCTACAAGGAAATAAGCAATAAGATAATTTGTACAAATGTTTATCTCAACTAACACGAAGAAGATATAGGAATAAGTTTGTAAGAATGGTTAGTACAAGAGTAGAGAAAGTCATGTGAGTGCAACACATCAGATTTTTTCCTTTATTATTGCTCCTATTACCTCGAATTAGATTTAGGTTCAAAGTTTAAAGACAGATACGTTAGACCCCGGGTGTTACCCACTAAAACATTCAAAATAAGTAGGATAAAAGAGACTAAACTCGTTTAAATAGACCCAGAAAACAATCAATTATTTTTAAATTCAATGCAGAGCCTTTTAAAGGATTAATTACATATAGGCTTATCAGATGAAATATGTGTGGGACATATTTCAAATAGTGTTTGTTATCAAATGAAATAAAGCTTTAAATTATGCCTATTTAATGAGTCAACATACATGATGGAATACCGGAGTCAACAAACGATTTACAGAGCTGAAATGAAACTGTGACGCGTTTGAAACTGCCCAATGGGAGAGCGGAATTGCTTTTCGTTCACCTGCTTTTGTTGTTCGATACAAAGAAGGTTATGTTTCTAACTTAATATACATATATTGAGTAACGTGACACTTTTTTGGCACAGTTTAGGGACTTGTCAGGTAATATTGAGTTATCTGTCGAAAATACGTCACCGAATTCTTCCACAAATTTATTGAATTTGTTGTATGAATGTTTTGCTGACGATATTGTATGCTTGCTGTCCCATAGTTTTGAAGATGTGCAATGTAAAACCAATACCCTATCAGATGTAATAAAAAGAGCTCACATGAAAATAAATGTAAACAGTATCTAATGTAAATTTCAACCAACTCAAAGAAGTTAAATTAATAGGAGTTTGTAAAAATGGTTAATACAAGAGTGGAGAAAGTAAAAGCATTTAAATACAATTGGCATGCTTTTCTACTGTTGAAGAAGCACTTATGTTACTGTTTTTCATACTTACACTGCCTTATTGGTTTATGTTTACAGATGATCTGCTGTGCCCAAAGACAGGTCATAATGGTTTACGACGCTCTCACATTCACCTTTGCAAGTGCAGCTCTAAGGCCCAAGGAATCTGTATTTGTTGACTCTTCTCTTCAGTGACATCAATGCCATGAATCTTCTTCATACCATTGGTCCCTCAACATTAGTGGTGGGACAAAAGTTAAAATGGATTTTAGTGACAATTGTGCAGATCCTGACAGTCTGCCCTCTTGTGATATTCCAGCGGTGACCCCTCTTAAGCATTTCGGCCTTAGAGCTGGGAAATGTGAACACTAAGGCAATTAAAGAACAAATACTTATTATTTTGATATAGATTGCAATAAATTGTAAATTAACTTAGCTGGAAACAGAATATATCCTGTTTAAATAGCGTCGTTAAGAGTGATCTGTTTTATCTTGTTTATGTGCGGTAATTTATAATGTAATATAAATACAAGAAAGCATTATTGTATAATACATGAAGTGCCATCTCAGCAGTTGAATGTTAAGGTTAGAAACATTATTAAAGTGTGTCCTCATAGGTGTGAAAGATCTTTGGTAATAGCATCAAACTCTGCTACATACATATATAGTTGCTATGGACGAATATGAGAGACTCTTTGCAAGTGTACAAACTGATCGGAAGAAAATAATTGTTCTCTCAAGTCTATATCACTAAAATGTGTGATATTCAGAAAAAGTTTTTATGTCCTCGGCTAGTGGATTATCTGGCAATTGTAGGGGCTAGACCACAGGGCGGTCCTGGGGCACGAGGGATTTCAACAGCTAGTTCTTCACCACCAGTTCAAGTGCCAGAACTGTTACGTCGGTATCCTACAGAAGACCACAAGGACTTTCCTCTGCCTCTGGATATGGTGTACTTCTGTCAGCCAGAAGGATGTGTGTCAGTTGGACCCAGGCGCACCGCTCTAAGGGAGGCAACCTCATTTGTCTTCACCCTCACAGAGAAAGATTCAGGTATGTAATAAGTGTTTCTTTACTCTACGTCCTGCAAAAATTCTCTCTAAGTGCAACATCTGACGTGCTACGGGGTCAGTCTTTGTTAATATTGTTGATATCGCAGCATTGTGTAACCATGGCAAATAATGCATGAACACGCATCTAATGTTTTCATCCAACAACTTCAAAATAGCCAATGAGCGTCTGTAACGTAACAATATGGCGGACTGCGCAGGAAACATGCAGTCAGTGATGGCTATTTTAATAAAACGTTTAATTTTTTTCTGGAAGATTCATTAACGATTTTTCTTGACCATTAACCAATGCTATGGTTCCTCAACTCTTTCACACTTGTCTCATATTTGTGTCCTGGTGTATAATTTTGCCTACAACATGATGCAAAAGGTTGAGAAATAAATCTTCGCCAATTCGTAGAAAATTGCGAGTTTTCCGGTTCCTCTAACCTCAACTCTTTTTGTAGTACACCCAGCGTCCTGTTCTCATGACCATGTCCACCAACGTCTTTTACTTCTAATACATGTTTTCTTCCTACTGAGACAGACTTGTGGAAATATATCCCAAACCTATACTTAATATAGCAATCGCTAAATCAATATTTGCGTCCGCCATGCTTATTTCTCACGCTCGCTACGTGAACTGTCATTTGTATTGGACCAAAATGAATCGTAGTGTGACAGACAGACACTGTTTCTTTTGATGCAATTCCATTGGATACAAAAAGTTGGACCGTGGGACACCGGCTTTAGCTATACCCACGGAGTTTCATACGAACAAGGTCTTATCCAGTGTTCTGTTGGAGATAACCGCAAGCCACAAAACAATAGCTGACTGGTTCAGTGAACAACTCCTCCAGAACATTTGTCTATAGTTATTGAGTATTTTTAACATTGGCAACAAAGACGCAGGTGACTGTGGAAGTAATGTTGGCAACTACCGTCTACTACCAACTCGACGCATGCGCAGTAAGTACATTTGGACTTAAGTTTTTGTTTTATTTCAAGTAAATTAATGTTTTCTGATAGTTTAGAGCACATTTAAACTTATTTTTTATGTTTCGATCATATTTGTGGTTCCTATAGGATATAACATCGCAAGTGATGTCGGAAGGCAGAAAAACATTTTGCGGGACGTAAAGTAAAGAAGACCTACTTAATTTTATGTTAATTTAAATGCATGTATGAGGACAGTCCAAGAAGCACTCGTGTTAGGAATGCAGACGCCTATGTTTACTAACACATATTATTTACTTCTCGACATGGTCCCCTTTTAGGGATATACACTTCTCCCAACATTCCTGCCATTTTGTTACCCCCCCCCCCCCCCGGAAAATAGAGATTATCAAGCTCTGCAAAATATGCCTCTATGTGTCGACGATGTCAAGTTTTGTTCTCGCAAGACATTTCTTCATCTTTGTAAACAAGAAGAAATCGCAGGGCGCCGGGTCGGGCGAATATGGGGGATGTGGCAGCTATTCATAACCAATTCATGCAGTTTGGCGGCGAGTGGCGCCGGCCACAACACCGGATGAATGCGCTGATGTGTTAGCACTTCCTTCTTCGTCAAATGGGATCGTGTCTGCTTCAACTTCTTGTCAAACTGAGGCTGTCGAAGCTGGGTCGTATCTCAGTCGCTAGAACAAATATGAGGCTATAGGGGAATTAATTGACGCATACTTTTTACTTCCTCTGCTGGTAAGTAGAGCAAGTATTGTATTTCACCCAAAAATTCGATGTCGAGATTTTACCGGAAATACATGTTTTGAGACCCCTTGAACACAAAAAAGCATTTTTGGTATTTAAGTTTAATGACTCTCAAGGATGCGACACGAAGGTTTTGAAGGAAATAGCCCCACCCTAAACTACCCTTTACATGGAACATTTTTAGAAAATTTTGATTTTCTTGAAAATGGCTCTAACGATTTTGATTAAAATGTCATACGTTTGAGATGTTTTTATGACAAATGAAATGTATATCTTAAATTTTCTAGGTATAGCCCCTGTGATCGTATTTACTCTGGGCGACTTTTGCATAACTGGTAAACCGTTAGAGATAGACCAAATCGTACTATACAAAAAATGTAGATCTTGCTAAAATACACAATTTATGTCCGAATAAATTTTCTTGTAGGGTGAACCATTTCGGAGATATTCCTTGTTTTGTGTGATATTTTCGGAAAACTTAAAACTTTCGTGAAATGGAACATCGTTGTTCATTTTTTATATGTTAGGCGTACAAAGAGAACGGAATCTCAAAGCGTTAAAAGATTTGACTATCGCTCAAAGTCTACTGTATTCCCATATTCCCCTTGTATCTACAAGGAAATAAGCAGTAAGATAATTTGTACAAATGTTTATCTCAATTAACACGAAGAAGATACAGGAATAAGAGTTTGTAAGAATGGTTAGTACAAGAGTAGAGAAAGTCATGTGAGTGCAACACATCAGATTTTTTCCTTTATTATTGCTCCTATTACCTCGAATTAGCCGCAGTCGTGGCTTAAAGGTCCTTTGCTATTCTCAGGGCGATGGTATCAGAAACGCAACTCTTTGCTTGTAAATAACACTTTAAATTGCATAAACCATTTAAACTATTCTATTTTGTTATACTTTGAGTTTGAAAATAACACTAATTTATACATCACTGCTCGATACTTCCGGTCGGTCTGGGTAGCTCAGTTGGTTAGACGTTGGACTACTGATCTCAAGGTCGCGGGTTCAAATCCGGCCCAGACTGATGGTTTTTAAGTGTGCTTAAAAACGACAACTTCATGTCGGTAGATTTGCTGGCATGTAAAAGAACTCCTGCGGGACGAAATTCCGGCACACCGGCGACGCTGATGTGATCCTGGCAATTGACAGCGTCGTTAAATAACAAAATAATTTTTTTTCGATACTTCCGCTTTTCCACAAACTTTAGCCAGTTATATCCTCTTACTTCACAAATTCAACATTCCAAATGTTCGCCTACTCGGAGAAATACTTTTCTGTTATTTTAGTAACTATGGGAAACAAGCGAAGCACGATCTCTTGTTGCCTCTGTTTCATTGCCTTTTATCGTAGATGTGTTCGAGGGTTCATACAAGAAACTGTTTCATAACTTACTGTAGTATTGTCCGGTAGTCGTTTTTCCTTTTTCCAACGAGTCGATCCTTCGTATCCGAAACAATCGCTATCATTTTTCCGGCCGATTGGACTGCCTTTGCCTTTGGAGCAGACTCACCGGAAGCAAATCATTGTTTTGATTGTTGCTTGGTTTCCGGAGTATAGTGATGAATCCAGGTCTTATCGACAGTGACAACTGGACGCAAAGGTTGTTTCGGGTTGCGCGTAAATTGCTCCTAACACAGCTAAAGCTGCACCCGTCCGTTGTCAGATGTGAATTGCTGTTCCCCTCGACACACCTATGGCCTCTACATTGCGCACTTTCGTTCGACGATCAGTGAGAGCCATATCGTGCACTTTTCAATGGCTTTCTCAGTAACCACATCTCCCGGGCGTCCTGAGCGCTGTTTATCAAAAACAGTTGTTCGAGCACGTTTAAATTAATTGAATTAATGTTAAACTGTTGTCACAGATGTCAGAGACTCCCCATAAACAGCATCCAATTTCGGTTTTATCTGTTTGGAAGTTTTTCCACCAAAAAAGCATCTGATGTGTTGCACTCACATGACTTTCTCTACTCTTGTACTAACCATTCTTACAAACTCTTATTCCTATATCTTCTTCATGTTAGTTGAGATAAACATTTGTACAAATTATCTTATTGCTTATTTCCTTGTAGGTACAAGGGGAATATGGGAATACAATAGGCTTTGTGTGATAGTCAACTCTTTTAAAGCTTTGGGATTCCGTTACGTATATATAGACAAATTGTGTATTTTACCAAGATCTACATTTTGTATAGTTACGTTTGGTCTATCTCTTGCGGTTTACCATTTATGCAAAAGTCATCCAAAGTAAATACGACTACAGGGGCTATAGTCATAAAATTCAAAATATACATTTCATTTGTCATAAAAATGTCTTAAACATATGTCATTTTAATCAAAATCGTTAGAGCCATTTTGAAGAAAATAAAAATTTTCCATGTAAAGGGTAGTTTAGGGTGGAGCAATTTTCTTTAAAATCTTCGTGTCGCATCCTTGAAAGATATTAAACTTAAATACCAACTTTGGTTTTTAACCGACTTTTTCTTCTTGAGGTATGCTGTTCACAGACTGACAGACACACAGACACAATGGACCTTTTTCTAAAAATACGTTTTTTATGTGGTTTTTTTTTTGGGGGGGGATTCAGGAGGACTCAAACATATATTTCCGGCGTGCGTAGGAAAAAGTAAAAAATGATTAAAGGCTGACAAAATAAACTAGACAAGAATGAAGCAAATGAACATTAAAATTGCGGGCAGATCCATTATGGCTGTGGCACTATGAATCTCTTCCGGACAAGTCGGTGGCACGCCAACCTCACCTGATGTTCATTCCCTCAACCTGTCGCATTACAAGAGTAGAGAAAGTCATGTGAGTGTAACACATTAGATGCTTGAGAGGTAGAACTGGAACTTAAAAATTCAATGCCACAACTGGGATTTGAACCACAGACCTTCCGCTTATCATTGCAAGGTCCGATTGTTTCTTCATTTTGTAGAGCACGCCTGGCTATCTCGCTGTCCAAATCTCCTATTGCCAGATTGGTGGACGATACTTACATATGTATGTACTTCTGTAGCGTAAACTCCAACGGTTTACAGAAATCTTATACTTCCTGTTCATTGGTGATTGCTAAGGGAGCTTGGATCATTCTTGCTTTCTTTTGTGACTAGTGCCCTTATCCTCTGCTGTGTTTTCATATCGTACCTATTGCGTTTTATTATGAAGCTTGCGCGTCTCTCACCTGGTATCGTCCATTCTGCCATCTGCGTTACTTCGTTGAGGCCTAAACCATCAAATTTCATTTCTTTTCTACAGCTTGGCCTACTTTCCTATGTCCTGAGTGTTGAAGATGCTGTTTAGTTCTGCTAGTGGTTGCTTACAGACTTCCTGGCGGTTGAGTCTTGGCAAACTGACTGACAATTTCCCCTTTGGTTGTTTGGGGTATCCAACTTCGACTCCTTCTTCCTCCCTTTCTTCCCTTACTTGTCGTCTGAGGTTTGCCTGGGTTCATGCCATTGTCTCTGCAGTTTATTTTTATTCCTCAGCCAGTTGGAGTTCTGCCCTTACTAAGCCTTTCTCTGTCCCCTCTTTGTCTAAATAGATCGCCCTAATGTACGTCCTCCTTGAATTCTATTTTCTATTGTGTTTCCCATATATTTGTAGAATTTCTTAGTTTTCATGAAGATTTTCCTTTTCGTTTTTTCTCTACTTTTTGTTCGCTTCTCTCCGTCTTTTGAGGCTTTCGCGTTTTCTTCTGAATGTTTGCTTTATCATTTAGGCAATAGTTATTCTATTTTCCAGTGCAACACATTTATCTTATAGTTTTTATTTTCTCTACTTCGTATACTAAAGGAAGTATTGCATTCCACCCAAAAGTTCAATGTCAAGGTTTCACCGGAAATATGTTTTGAGGCCCCCTGAATCCAAAAAAAAGCATGTTTAGAAAAAAGTCCGTGTGTATATGTCTGTGTGTGTGTGTGTGCGTGTGCATCCAATTTTTTTTATCCAAATTGAATGCGTAATTCCACAAGAATGTACGAAGATAACAGCTTGTTAATTGTAAGATGCGCAAAGTAACTTATTTCTGACATGGCTTCGGTGGTAATTATGGGACACCACACAGGGTTTCCAAATAATTAATCACTTAAGAGACGTGAAAGAATACTTCGAGCTCCTCTTTTCCAGACGTCAATTAAGTCGACAACGTTGTGTTGAGGTTGTTAAGGGAATTGACTTGGGTTGTGGATGTAAACAGGTCGGGCGCTTTCGTGTACTGTTATGGGAGTTAACGCTTGTGATTGGCCTACACTGCACAGTAAACATGGAAGGACAAGGCAGGGTATGTGTTTATGTTCTCAAGAACCACCGTTACGCTGTTTATTTATGTACCTAGTGAGCTAGTGAAAGTGACACCCACACAACCTGCAGTGTTGCCAGCTTGTTTTCGACAAAACTAAAATATCTCTATAGGAAATGGTCAGAGACGAAAACGTAAGATACGAAATGTGTTCCAAACACCAGGAACTATCACTGGTTTAAATGAATGTAACGACTTCCCTTCCATCTGGTATATCTTGAATTTTATTGGCCTTGAGACGTTTGAGTTTCCAAATTCTCAGAAGAAACCATGCAATGGCTTCCCTCTACTTTTTATGACATATCTAAATGATTTTCTTTACTTGATCCTATAATACATAGAAGTCGAACGAATTCTGATTCGTGTCAGCCCATATATCTTGTCTTATCCAGAACTTGTTACATAGAGTAAACGCATTTCCAATACTTTCTTAATCCTAACTCTCAGAACTGATGTTTTTCTTCATAGCAAAAACAGATTTTAAAATACTTTCTCCTGCTTTACCCAGTACCAATATTTCATTACTCTTTCCATCACAATTTCTTCATATTCACTGTCCTCAGTTCTAAATTAGTTATGTTCTGAGGCACTCCCAGCATTAATTTGCAAAAAAACCATATCGCCTGTAATATTTTGTGAGATACGTTTTATTAATAATCACGATTTTGCACCCATTTTCTGCTTTTCTCAGTTCCCTTTTCTGCTTTGTTTATTACCCAAGGAATCCTCAACTCTTTGAATTGATTTATTTCCCATGAACCATTCCCTGACCTCAGTTTCTTTCTTTCAAACGTGACAATTTTACATGTGCTGTTAATTCTTTAACTGCTGCTTATACCTTCTTCAACATTTTCTTTTTACTCTTGTCTTTCCGTTCACTTTTATACTTTCCATTTTCACACGGTCTTCATTATTTTAAATTGTTCATCTCGTTCTAGATCAATTTCTCCCCCTTCCCATTTGTCTTTCCTATGTTTCTTAACCATTTGCTAATAATTTGCCACACGTGAATTATTCACTTTCTTATCTCTTTATCACTTGCACTTCCTTCCCTTAATCACTTCTTCTTCCTTGCCACACAGTGTGAAGCAGCATGTTCCTCTTTTTCCTTTGATTTCCTATATATTGACACATTTTTGTTATCTGATACGAGAGAGAGATATATTTTGAAATACGTGTAGGTATACGTTTCCTGCTCAGCCTTCTTCCACCCCATTCTACCCACACACGTAAAGCCTGTATTCCTGTCCTCCCATATCTCTTGTTTACTCCTTTATTTCCACTTATCTTCAAATTGCCTCTTTACTTTTGAGTGCCTAATATATTCTCCTTCAAGACCACTTACTATTTTCTCATCGCTCGCTTTCTTCTGCTTTTTTCCAACGCCATCTTCATGCTCTGACGAAACAGCATGACCATCCTTTCTCTCATTTTCTACTCTCCATGCACCAACTATGGAGTCTTTCTCCCTTCTCTATCTATACATAAATACATCCTTGTTTGTCACCTTAGCTGTTACTTCTTGTCCCCATATTTGATGTATAACGTATTCTGCTGGTATAATGCAAATACATCCACTATACCCTTGCTTAAGCTACGCTTTCCTCCGATCTGAAAACCGAACTTGAAGTTCTTCAGTTCATTGTCCCATGATTATGAATGGGTGCCTTGTTTATTATGGAAGTTCTTTCCTACGGCCGAGAGCTGAAAAATTTCTTCTTATTCGTTTGTCACTAGATTTTTAAGTTTTCCACCAGAAATCTAGGCGTCGAAAATTACGGTGACAGTCGCTTTTTCAGTTCAGGTTAGTTGAGCTTGGTCGATCTGAAGTGAGGTTATAGTTGCGGTATTGGTTTATTTACTTTGAAAATTGAACATAATGAGTGGAAAACGAAAGTTTTCACGCAGCTAAGAAGTAATTATTGATTGTGTTCGTCAGAACAAATTTATATACAATCTGCAGCATGCAGAGTATAGATATGTAGAGATTAGGAAAATCAAGTACATAAGTAAATAGGATCTAACCTTTCTGGACAACGTTTAGTAATTTTCAGTGTGTTTCTGCTCTGAAAAAAAAAAAAAAGGCGCGAAAAGATTCTGTAATAGACGCAGCACAACAAAGTAGCGTAATTGGTGGCTATAACCTCATCATGGACATAGGTAGCAATACTACATTGTATCGTTTGGTAAAGATGGTATCTGCTAAAAACGCTGTTTCGTCAGAAACACATGCCTACTTTACCTGGGAGGAGTGAATTATTGACAATGTCAATTATGTATGTGTAGGTGTTACTACAACTTGTGCAATATAATGCTACATGTGCGCAATAAACGATGGCGCAGATCCTAATACAAATATGAACATCTGTCGTAATATTAAAAATACGCTAGGTTACGTCAGTGAATTCTGGAACTGGTTGGAGTTCGTTTATGTATGTATATCTAGCCGTAGTAATATTAAAATTGGGTTTAATTTTGGTGTTCATGTGAAGTCCTCCACGAACTAGTGTCATTGTCCTTCAAGTGTCCCATAGACACCTTCTGCACTACGATTAGCATACATAAGAGCGTTGTCTAGTGAGTAGCGTGTTTTAAACTATCGCGGGAACAGGTTAGTGGGTTTAAGGCAGGCACCTGATGGCTCCACGTAGTTACGAAAGTAGTGCTATTACTGCCCCAATCAGACCGAGAAATGGAGGAGTACAGTTTTAGGCATTGTTTACATAAGGACAATCCTTTCGATGAAACCAGGATAGAAAGTGAGCTATTTCTTGTCGATCATCTCCCTGTGGGTAATCTGGTTATTACTTATTAGAGGTTAGGTAAGAAAATCAAGCCAATTTATGTTTTCTTTATCAATAATAGCAGTTTAGTATTTCGCGATGTTACACAAGTTTCTAGCAATGTTTATTTACTAAAGACAGAATTACACAAGGTTTGATAATAAGGAATGTCACTTACTGGAAAGATTTTGTGACTCCAAACTGCTTTTACTTTATGCCGAGAGCATGAATACAACGGGGAATAGTAAAACGTGTGCGGGGTAAGAGTGCTTGGTCAAGTATGACATTTTGAATCATTTACTGAGGAGAAAGAAGTAATCGAAAAATTTAGGGAATTTGGCAACAAAAATAAAAAGTTGTGTGAAGTTCCAAAAACTAACTTTGTAATCGTTCCCCTGCTGTGAGCATGTCCTATAGCTTCCTCTGCGTTTTACGAACAACACGCGCTCTCTATTTTGCCCTAATTTGCTCTCATCTCTATTCCCGCTCTGGGCCGGAGCCGTCCAAACTCCCTCGGGGTGTCGGGATGATATTGGACGACCTATTTGAGTCATGACATCGGCTGACCCGGGGGTTGACCTGGTCTCTCCTTCCCACATGGCTGGCACGCTTTCACTCGAATGATCCCCTACTTTGACCCTTGGGATGCCCATCCCTCCTTTCCATTGTATTTCATGGACCAGCCCTATATTCACATTCGTATCCTCTTCTATTGCCTCTTAACTCCGCCTCGTTCTCTGCGATTGCGCTTCGATCTACCCAACGCATGTACACCCATGGACAAAAAGAGTCATGTCTGAAACGCGAGGCTACTTTAACGGCACAGAACAACTTGACGAGTACCAAATAACTTGCAGTTTTCAATAAGTAGGTATGTCTGATCACTGTTTCTTTTGTATGAATTCAACGAGCAAGTTTTTTGGTTGTGTACAATATGGACGTATTAGAAGATTGTGGTTTTACTTCCTTGGGCCATGACTGGACTTGGAGAATTGGTCACTGCAGTTCGCGCCGCAGCCTGTCTATCTCGTTAGCCACGAGGAGACTGTAGGCACGCTTTTCCTCGATTCTCGCCTTCACTTGTTGCTACAATTGGAACATCTGTGCTGTTTCAGTCTCAAATCTGTTCGTAAACATGTGTTCCTAGTATTTTGGTTCTACTACGCACTGCATAAACCATTTGCGACGAGTAAATCGGACAATAATTAACTGTCTTTTATTTCTGTCTTCCAGTTCGGTAGGCAACCACAATACATTTCTATCAGTTCTTGAGTATGCCAGATAGTTCACCATAGGCTCAATTTTCGGAATCGCTTTTGACCACGACATGCTTAATTTATGCCCTCATCCCCGTATTTCCTGCTTAACTTTCCTTCATAAACATGCCCATTTTATTACTCACACGCTCCTCCATTCCTTCCATCCTATTAACATTTGCATGGTCCTCAACTGGTACGGGGTTCATGACAATGCATGCAGTTATCAGCGATGTCATGATAATCCTTATCATGAAAACATGCTGTTCATTTCATCTCCATCTTCAGAAACTGTTTGTTCCCTTAATTTCTAATTTCCAAACAAAGCAATTTCATCTCTGTGCAATATGTCACCCAATTGTAACTTATTCACCTTTTGTGCTATAACACAGGGCTTCTCACAAAACCTACCTTCCTCTTCGGTAGCTGCTTGCTAACCTTATTACCCTTTAAATGGAACAATCAAGAGTTTTATGCGCTTTGCTTCGTACCTCCCTTCTCGGACAAACTTGGTAGTCTAAATTGTCCTGGAAATATGGACGTGCCTCCCCCAAGTCACTGTGTTAATGATTGTGTTAACAGAGGATACTAAGAGAGTATATCATCACAGCCTTGTCAGACGAGCTCATGAATACCCCCCCCCCCCCCCCCTCCACCTCATGGACGCGTTTTAACTGCTGAGTTTTGAGCATCCCATTTTATCTTGAAGATGGAATGAAAATTATGCGGCATGAAAGAACAGCTTAATTTTTCTGAGGCCTCTATATCTAGCTTCAGGTTCTCTTGCGCCCAAAAGAACCCATCTCCTTCCGCCGGTATTGGACGTGGGGAACCAGAGGGTAGCATGTTACCCCTAGATAGGCTAAGATAGTCAATGTTCGGAGGGCTCATGTTCTTGATGGGCCACCTCTGGAAGGAATGGATGAGGTAAGAGGACACGAACAGTAGGAGAGACAACAGATGGTGGGTTCGTACTGACTACAGAATTCAACTCCACTTTGGCGGCTCGTACACCGACTCCCTCCTCCCCTCGAGCTCACGGATCCCCGGGAGATTCAGGAATCTGACATCTCCTTCCCTCCGAAGGACGAGGATCCACTGAGAGCCAGTAAGTGTCATGCACGCCGAAACCACCGCTGAGGCTTAGAACCCTGAACAAGAAAGCACAGGAAAGCTTAACCTACTCGGGGAAACGCCGAAAAATTCCATGGGTCAGGAAGATCAGCATGGGAATTGAACCCACAACCTCCTGAATGCGAGCCTCGCTGCTGGACCACGTGTCAACGCTCTGGTCGTTTGAGAGGATCGCTTTGCCCAGTGCCTATCCCCAGGTACCTTCTCGTCATATTGCGTGAGCTGCAGTTCATCTTATGACATTTTTATTTCACGCAAACATTTTAACGTACTTATTCATATGAATAATCTCATTGGCTAAATGTGTCTTAGTCAGGAATGTTTGTTACGTTTTTCACGCATGAAAATGAATATTTATTTTGTTTGTTTTGCTCAGGGAAAAGTCGATATGGGATATGTGTCAACTTTTACCGACCCATGGAGCGATCCTGTGCAGGTGGAGCAGTCGCGGGATCTCGCAGGGATCGTCACTCTTCCGCATTTCGCAGGGAGTCCTGGAGGAAGAGCATGGAGAAGAGCTCCGACTCTGCGTTCTCCAGGTTAGTATATGAGATGTTCATACTACTGGCACACTTAGAAAGAGTCTTTTACTTCAACCGTTGGCTAACGTGAAAAATGCCCTTTCGGAAACTTCAAATTACTAGCATTTATATTATTTGAATTACTGCTACATAAAAGGTATAAAAAGTCTTTCAGTCTTTTTCGACAATAACGCTAGTTTATTTAATATAAAAAAAAATTTATAGTCCGTAGCTGTTGAAAGTTTTAGTTATTTTGAATGGATTATTAAGATTGTTTTTTTTTCTTTCTTTCTTTTTTTTTTTTTTTTTTTTTTTTTTTTTGTCGAGCCAATGTTTTGAAAAAAAAGTGTTAATTGCTAAAGACAAAGTGTGCAAGCAGTACACAATGGCGTTTTCTCCACGAATGCAACATTGTTGAATCAAATGAAATATTTACGCAACTAAGCGACAGTTTCTGGGTCCCCTGTCTATGACACAACCGATAGAATAATCTGAAAATTTGCATTACTCTGTGCGTTTTATAGTTAAAATGCGAGATAAATGGACGACAACTCTTAGAAGTATTAGTTCAACTAAACAAATAAGAAGAAAGTTGATCAGGTACATGTTTGTTATACACCAGATAGTTTCCAGCTACGAATACTGGCCTCAGACAAATTTTCGGAGAAAATCAATACCTCCATCAAGTACACACTTCTCGAATAACATACACTTGGAAGACAATTCCAAAATTCTTGCCATACTTGTAAGAGACTCAGCATATGTTTTATTTACAAACTATAATAAAAGGAATAGCTACTAATTATAGCTTTAGCTCGTGATTATTGCAGCATATCCTTAGAGGTATATCGTGATGTTGGCCTCCGGTTCCCAAGGTCGCCGGTTCAGATCCGGCGGATGGTCCTAGCATGGCTTCCCTTGGAAGGGAAGTAAAGCCCTTGCTCTTGTGGCATATAAACGAAACTCAGCCTGATCAACAAAATGAAGCTCTCTTTCATGCCGAATATAGAATAAGAGGTCGACAACATAGCAGTAGGAGCGCCAAATAAGAACTAAACTCATCAATTTAAGGCTACACTGCATCATTAACGCAAATGCAGGACAGAATGGTATAACACAACAATATGTTAAAGAAATATGAGGTTAAACATTTCCTTCGACCTTCGTTATAGTCAAGTCAATTGCGTGTGACGTGTTACAGTCGTGTGACGTCACACCGTTTCGGGAATGTAACTTGACATCTCCGCTTGCCTCTATTGCCCTACGCTACGCTTGTCACTGAGTTCCCTCTCAGAAGAGCCTCACTCTCTGACGAGAAAGTGGCTTGAAATATCCAGGTCTTAGTGACCGTCAACACGTTCCAAGAACGTCCCTCGTATAAGATTACCGCTAAAATAATACTTATAAAGCTATTTATTAAGATATACAGTATAAACGCAAGCAATGTGCATAAATGATATAAAAGTTAAATAATAATAATAATTTCCATTTGGTAGAAAATAGTTTTCACAGAAAGACCGTCTCATAGTTATGTCTTGTTGTGTGGCCCCACTACCAGTGACTACCGCAGCAGTAACGTGGCCCCAAGTGACTCAGATCGTGACTGTTCCTCAAGCAGGAGGGACTCGGAAACATCCCACAGCCACCAGCAGCCATCAGGACCAAGACTGGGAGTCACTGCTCCAAGCAATGACTCGGAGAGTGGAGGCTCTCACTCACCCTCACCACGAGCAAGTCGGCGGAGACAGGTAACAACATCACCTACTTTAATACGCATGCCAGAGCGACACTGAAAATGACTACAAAATCAAACAATGGTTACTTTTTGATTTCCGGTCTTGTTGGCTTTTTAAGAAATTAAAAATTATACCGACGTTTAGCCGCAAAAGTATGTTCGGTTTCTTCAATGGGCGACTGCAAACAATCCCTCCAATTAGTCACTGCCTACTCTGACTGGCCTCGCTGTCCTGTCCCACTCGCAATTCTATTGGTTGCTTCTCTTCCAATAGGAGTCGTCCTGCTAATAGGGTCTTCCATATCATGTTGAATGGTTTGCCTGTGTCACGGTTCAGATTGCCACTATCCAGTCAAACATAACAACTCTTTGCAAAACAATCCGGGTGTTTATAAAATTCCCTGTGGTTGTGGTGAAGCGTACGTAGATCTATCAATACAATAAAAAGGAACATATAACATAGGTACAGGAGAATCTGCCATCGCGGAACATGCACAAAACACCAGCCACCACATTCACTTTGACAATTTAAATATTTTAGCAATCTGTGACAGTTTCTGTCAAACAATAGCGACGGAAAGCATAGAAATATTTTTAAAAAGAGCAGTCTGAACCGTGGCAGAGGCAAACCGCTCAACACGAAATGGAAGAGCCTATTAGCATGACGGCTTCCTATTGGAGGAGAAGGAACCAATAGCATTGTGACTGGTACGGGAGAGCGAGGCCGGTCAGAGTAGGCAGTGACTAATTGCATGAGTTTTACAGTCGCCCATTGAAGAAGCCGAACATAGTTTTCGGCGAAGTGTCGACATAAATTTTTTATTTTCTAAAAAGCCAACAAGACGCGGCCCATACCGAAAACCAAAAAGTAATGGATAGAAGCCGTGAAAGTCTACGTAATCAAATAATGATTAAAAAATTAAATGATTCTATTTTTTTTTTTTTTTTCAAAATGTTCCTCTTCAAGTTTAATACATTGTTGTATTCGACGAAACCAGACAGTAAAACCAATGGTGTGGGGCACTTCAGAAACTAGGTTGTTCCACTGCTTTATCTGATAACAAAAAGTGATTGCACGCGTTCTACCGTTAACTTTTGGCAACAACAAGAAACCAGAGGGATCTACGGTGGAATATCCTGGCGCTCACCTTCAGGGCTTCCACCCAACCAACCATACAACCAGATACCTACATTTTACTGTATGCCACGATGTGTCGGAGTAGATCTATCCTCTAATGCTACGGCTATATTAGCATTATGACCCGCTTTAGAAATGGACTCTTGTAGACTTAGCTTCTGTTTGAAAAACCCATTGTGCTGATTGACGTTTTTTTTTCAGCATCATAACAACAAATCTAAGATTCATCATGAGTAAGGATATTTCAAACCAAATTTCAAGTGCCTCCTTGAAAATTTTCCAGACTTTTTCTGCACCAATCAATGCGTCGTTGATTTTCGATTTGGAATCAGTTTATGAGGAATCTCTTGAAACAAGGTTTCCCCCGGCTAATTATTACTGTAAAATGTTGTGGATTTGAGTCATACCAACCCCCAATGTCGCCCGAATAAATTCATAACATGTCCGTGGATCTTCTTCAAGTATTGCTCAAACAGCGGCAATATTTTCATCAGTAATAACAGTTCACAAAATGTATCACTAAGAAAAAAACAATTTCTTTTGAATTTGCTGTAACAATTGTAAACTGAAGGCTTATTCGCCAAATGCAGCTTTAAACCGATTTCCATATTGTTCGCAAAAGGTTATAGTCCGGAGATGTTTTCCAGTCAAATTCATTTTTGGGTGAACATTAATCAGCTAATACAGAAAATCAACAAACTACTCGGCAATAACTCGCAAAGCATTAGAAAGTGGTTGTTAAATATAAACAACTGTTATTTGTTTTTAGAAACATCACATTGTAAACATTTTCAGTGTTGCCCTCATATTGTACAGTTTTAACCTCTGACTAGTTTCGTCACGTGTTCCGAGCGTATAGCTAACCGTGCCCGACTGTTTGCTGCAGCCACACCTGACCTACCTCGCTCGGACCGCGCTGTCCACGATTGTTCACCTTAACATATGTAATGAGTTCATGATTCCGTTAAAGAAACTAAAACATATTTAAAAGCTGATCACACTTGCGTATACATTATATTTTACAAAGTAACGAAAATGCAAATACGATTCACTTGAGGAATGATCTGATGTTGATGGTAGTCGCCCAGCCCGTGAAACAAACTAGTTATGTTGCAACACTCTGACACCGGGCGCGGCGCAAAACAAAGCACGAGCGGGGCTGAGCTACTTCACACCACATACCTCGTCTGTACGTCACTAACAATCAGAGCGTCAGAACCAAAAGAGGTTTTCTCGGAAGCCTTCAAGAAAGATCTAGCTACGTCATTGCCAAAGTGTTTGAAGCAGTTCGTGAAAGGTTCATGTGACGTCATTCCCGCTATATAAGGAGGCGAGGAAAAAGCAGCGTTGAAGTTACAGTTACAGTTTTGAGTCTGTCAGTATTGCGGTGGTCGTGGAGAAGGTTTAACGAGCGTCGAGTGAAAGTGAACAAGGACACTGAAAGGACTGAGTCAAGATTACGAGAAGTAAAAACAAATTTAGTTGTGATATCACGCAACACTGTAGACCATATTAACGTCCAAAACAAAACTGTGTATTTCTGCAACAGTCTAGAAGACAATAAAATGATAGAAAAGTAAGTGACTGATTTTGTTAGTTTGTCACAATACTGTAAAGGTGATGGATGGTTCATGCATTCATTTATACATTTATAAAAATTCAATTCAAAATAATCAAGTGGTATAACTTAATATTTTTAGTAAACAAGATAATAAAAAATGTATTTATAAATTCGTGAACAGCGTAACACACGTAGTTTAAAACTATATTTTAACTCTCTTCTCTCTCTCCGCTTGCCATTTAACATTAAAAGTGCATATGAGATACTGTATGTATATATGTATAAACAAGGAACAGAAAGCCATCTCAAGCGCTCAGGCAAAATTCTGTTCCAAAACTGACTCAGATCTAATTACCTACGCAATCGAATTGAGACTCCCTAATTCTGAAATTGTGAAGTTAGCAACCCTAGTGACGCTTAATAACTCAATTAAGGAAATTGTTCAACTCCAGCAAACAGAACTCAAGTCTCCGCTGGGGCCTAAACGAAACTAGGGCAAGTCGGAGAAGCGCTTCAGTCCGGAGAATGTCAAGTGTACATAATCTATCCTGCAATCTGACGTATCTATTTCACGGAATTGTAAAACTCTCCGAATGACTCTCCATCCAAAAATTCCATGTCGAAATGTCACCACAAATATATATCTTGAGGCCCCTCTGAATAAAAAAAGAAGTTTTAGAAAAACGTCCGTGTGTGTGTGTGTTGTGTGTGTGTGTGTGTGTGTGTGTGTGTGTGTGTGTGTGTGTGTGTGTGTGTGTGTGTCTGTCAGTCTGTCTGTCTGTGGACAGCTTAACTCAGAAACGAAAAGTGGGTTAAAACCAAAGTTGGTATTTAAGTTTAAAATCTTCGTGTCACATCCTTGAAAAAATTAAACTTTGGTTTGGCGTTAAACAGTCTGTGATTGCCTTAAAAAGTAAAGTTTAATAATAAAATGTATGAACTCGGCGGAAATGTATTCGTTCATCGTTACAGTATGTTTTGATGCCGTTAACGCCCAGCGGTCTATTTAGAGACCGGGTGATTTTGGGACACTGGGTGAATAAAATGGCAAACAAAATATATTGTTGACATAGTGTATATTAAACGAATTCAATGAACATGTGTTTTCTTAATTTTTTGGGAAAAAAAAAAAAATAAAAAAAAAAAAAAAAAAAAAAAAAATAATAATAATAATAATAATAATAATAATAATAATAATAATAATAATAATAATAATAATAATAATAATAATAATAATAATAATAATAATAATAATAATAATAATAATAATAATAATAATAATAATAATAATAATAATAATAATAATAATAATAATAATAATAATAATAATAATAATAATAATAATAATAATAATAATAATAATAATAATAATAATAATAATAATAATAATAATAATAATAATAATAATAATAATAATAATAATAATAATAAGTTGGGCGTTAATGGGCTGTCATTCACAGAATTTATTAAAAAGATTTAACACAACAAATGGTCTTCTCTCCTCTTCTCTCGTTTATGTTTCTCGAGAATGCTGGAGTATTGTTACTGATAACTCCACTTGCACCACGTGGCAAGGAGCACTCTAACGGCTTATCCTGTCCGGAAACAAACTGCAGCGCCTGCGCATAGCATTGTTCGGTTAAAGGTGAATCTAACGGCTTATCCTGTCCGGAAACAAGCTGCAGCGCCTGCGCATAGCATTGTTCGGTTAAAGGTGAATCTAACGGACATTCTTTGTTCTATAAGTTCTATCAATATACCTTTCTTTCTTTTTTTTAAAAATCCTTCTTCATTAAAAAGTCTTCAAACAGCTCCGACGTAACGGAGCTTCGGATTTGCGAGATTCTAATGTCAAAAATGCTCCTAGGCATTGATTTTTTTGCAGTGTTTAACGCCCACTTTTACTACATATGGCACCGCAGGCGGTGATACTGATGACCCATATACATATCGATGTCAGCTCACGTCCTCAGGGACCGTAATAGAGGATAGAATGTGTAGCATTAAATCTGCAGGGTCAACATAACCTCATTCATTACTGTAACATACTGTTTGAATGGAATACGTAGAATGTGCCTGTTCCAAACCCAAAGTCTTGTCTACATCCTCAGATTCTAAGTAAAAGGTAAAGGTATGTATATTGTCTGACGACCACAAGAAGGCGAGCTACAGGAATAAGTTACGTAAACATTTTCCACCGTCTCCAACAGTAGTTATGTATGCTACTATGATATACAATACATTCTTTCCTATATCAGATATTAGGTATATTTCAGTTCCATTAAAACAACTAGTCCATTCTGAGAGCTAGGTGCATCCGGACGCTTGAAATAGTTTCCATTGCAATGAATGCTGCCTTCCTTATTGCCATAGTCATCTGCCAGGTGAATGTGCTTTTCCCGAGTGTTTTAGTTGTTTACTTACTTGTTACAAATGACACTATTTAACTTTTGCGGCGTTTAGAACACACGTTTTGTAGTGCGTTTAGTGAAGTATTTGTAGCTGTGCTTATTTGTGAGCCGCACAGCCCAATTGGAGTAGCTGGCAGCCCAGTGCGCATGCGCGGCAGTCAGGCAGTAGTCTATGAGATTTAACTTGTCCGGTTTGGTTCTGTCCTTGTCTGTAGGGTGCTCTAACTGCCGTGTCTACTCGCAGTCCTCTATTGTCTGTTAAATCGCTACATGTGTTTTGAAAATGTCCATCACCGTAAAGAGAGAGACAACAAGAGGGTAAGTTTGCTGTCTCTTTCCTTTTTTGGACTGACAAGTTAAATCTCGGAGACTGTAGGTACTGGAACTGTTATATCGGTTTAACTTACTTTTGAAAGATCCTGTACTATCGACAAGCAGTGTGAGCAACTCGATAACTAAGAGCAGAGCGAGCAATGCCTCCAGAGGATAAAAGGCAAAAGGCGCAGTAATCGATTAGCTTGTCAGAACAATAGACCGATGCGTGACGTCTATGGGCGGCTGTAGATGTCTCTGCATGAAAACATACGAGTGCGGCTTTTAAGAATGAAGTGTCAGATAAGACTAGGTAGGTGGGTGGAACTCGGGCCTTCTCTAATACAATGAGTCTGTCTCTCTCTCTCTCTGTATGTGTGTGTCTGTGTGTCAGTCTGTGGACAACATAACTCAAAAACTATAAGTCGGTTAGAAACCAAAGTTGGTATTTAAGTTTAATGTCTTTCAAGGATGCGACACAAAAATGACTAACGATTTTAATTAAAATGTCATATGTTTAAGATATTTTATGACAAATGAAATGTATATTTTTAATTTTCTAGCTATAGCCCCTGTAGTCCTGTTTACTCTAGATGACCTAAGAGATAGTCAGAATCTTACTATACAAAAAATGTAGATTTTGCTAAAACACACAATATATGCCTCAATAATTTTTTGTAGAGTGAACAGTTTCGGAGATATTCCTTGTTCTTTGTGTCAGTTTGTGTCGTTGTTCACTTTTTTATATTTTAACCGCACAAAGAGAACGGAATCTCAAAGCTTTTAAACCTTTGAATATCGCACAAAGTCTACTGTATTCCCATATTCCCCTTGTACCTACAAGGAAATAAGCAATAAGGTAGTTTGTACAAATGCTTATCTCAACTAGCACGAAGAAGATATAGGAATAAGAGTTTGTAAGAATGGTTAGTGCAAGAGTAGAGAAAGTCATGTGAGTGCAACACATCAGATGTTTAGGTTTAGGTGTGTGTCAGCTGCGGTGTACGACGCGTCGAAAGGAAGATAGCGAAGCAGTTAATGAATGTCAAGTGATTGCATCGTCAAAGTCAGTTGTTTGACAGACAGAGAAAGTCCAGACAGAAAGGAGTGAGTCAAGGTTACGAGAAGAAAACAGTTGTGTCTTTGCCTTGTAATATCACGAAAGACTGTAGACTGTTAACGACGAGAAGAGGACTGTGTATTTGGAGGAAAATAAAGTGAACAAATAAGTTAACTGGACTGCTGCCGTTTTTGTCACACTGATGTCAGAAGTGGGATTCGTCGAATTGTTACAATATTATACCTACGGACATGTGTTCGGGAAGCCTGTATTTTCACGTTGGAACGACTCCACACACAGAAGCTGGAGTGAGTAACCGGAGCACAACTTGGTCTTGCAGGCAAGGAAGCTGCTCTCAGTTTTGCAACAAAGATGAGATTGCTCCATCAATGACAAAGCTTCACTGCACCACGTGTAATCTCACAACACTTACTGACGCTGCCATGATGACTGTGGCCCATAGATGGCTTCCATTGTTGTGAATGAAGCCCAAGTTTTACTTGTTCTTAAACTGACACTTTGTTTTTAACATCGGTGCGTCCTAAATAGATGCAACTGCCCGTAATGCTACATACAGCAGTCCGTAGAGTCATTCATTAGTCTGTTGTTCTCATTACTGCACCTTCTCCCTTCACTTCTAATTATTCTTTAGAGGTGACATTTGTTCTGTTCATTGTTGCTGATATCGGACGGTGAATGAACAAAATGGTTGACATTATGTTCAAATGTCCCAGGGTATCTAGAGCTTGAGTTACCGGATATTAATCTTCTCAGGACAAAGGAAAACCTCAGAAAAATACTATCCAAATACTCACCCTAAACGAGATTCGAATTCGGAACCTCTTGATGATAGACAAACACGCTGCGCCCACACTGTTCACATAGGTTTGTTCCAACAAGCGGTTTTGAGCGCGTTCTGAACGCCCTCGGAGGTTTGTACAGTTGGAACATTACTAATCTGTGATTCTGAATAATCTAAGGACACGTTGCAGGTTATACGAGGTTTGTTCAAACATGATCCAGAATCAGTTGTTATCTAAGCATGCGCAGTAGTTAAGCAGTGTTCCAACCATGACAGAAAATCCTTCAGACCTGCTTTTGAATTTCCAACTTGCTCTTCCAATATTTTAGGAACTAGCTCGGAACCCGTAAAATCGGTTCTTGGACAAAAGTAAGAGCTGCAAATTCTGGACATGCGCAAATAGTATAGACTATAACCTACTACGCGTGCGCAGCTATTCAGTATTAGAGATTAACGATGGTTCAAGTGATGGAGGTCTGTTCCAACAAGCGTTCCGAACTAATACCAACATTTTCTTACGCAGATTCACAAATGAGCACGCTATCGGAACTAGTTTTGTCATGTTGCAATCCTGCTTAGGTACTGCGCATGCCAGAACTGATAACTGGATCGTGTTGGAACAAACTTATCGCATTCTCAGTCACGCTAACATTACTGCTGGAAAGAGCCTCCACTTTTGTTCTCAGGGAAGGCTGAGAGAGTTCATGTTTAGAAATTTCAACAGAACTTTCAAGTTAACCTATTTACTGTCTCTACTGTCTATAGTAAATACGGATAGTATTCTGTTCCTTAAACATTTCGATACCCTAGCCTCACCGAAAATACACGTTTCGAGATTCCCTGGATAAAAAAAAAAAAGAAGCATTTTCAGAAAAAGGTCACTGGGTCTGTCTGTGAACAAATAACTAACAAACAGTAAGCCAGTCAAATACCTCATTTGGTATTTAAGTACAGCATATTCCAAGGATGCGACACGAACATTTTCAAGAAAATTCCCCATCCCAGACTATCCCTTACAATCAACAGTTATCGACAAATGTATTATTATTATTATTATTATTATTATTATTATCATTATCATTATCATTATCATTATCATTATCATTATCATTATCATTATCATTATCATTATCATTATCATTATCATTATCATTATCATTATCATTATCATTATCATTATCATTATCATTATCATTATTATTATTATTATTATTATTATTATTATTATTATTATTATTATTATTATTATTATTATTATTATTATTATTTGAGGGATTTTTACGACAGACACCACTTCTCCATTCGCAGCCGCCACTGTTGCCTATCTAGACATTCATTCTTGTAGGTACTGCAGCATCTTTTTGGCTGCCCTCGTTCTCTTCTTCCCTGTAACATCCATTCTTCGCCCGTCCAAACTATTTACACTCCATTTTATCTGTAATTTTACTACCCAGTTTTATAGACTTCATGGTGTTTTCATCAAAAGGAGAAATAAAAGGGACTGACACGGAGTGATCAGTTCTTAATATATCTGACTCGCTTAAGCCTATTGCTTTCACCTATTCCCATTGTATGTTATAGGAAACCTGTAACAAGGTCATTTCCACAAACGTCTATTTGTATTATTTTGAAGTAAATGGAAGAATACACGGTTTTTACTTTCTCTACTGCATACAGTAAAGTAGAGGAAGTATTTTATTCCACCCAAAAATTCGATGCCAAGATTTCACCAGAAATATATGCCTT
Source organism: Tenodera sinensis (assembly GCA_030765045.1). Classification (NCBI taxonomy): domain Eukaryota; kingdom Metazoa; phylum Arthropoda; class Insecta; order Mantodea; family Mantidae; genus Tenodera; species Tenodera sinensis. Next base: position 134,694,055 of record CM060969.1, read on the forward strand.
GAGGCCCCCTGAATCCAAAAAAAGAGCACTTTTAGAAAAAAGGTCCGCGCGCGCATGTGTGTGTGTGTGTGTGTGGCAGTATATGGACAGCATAACTCAAAAACGAAAAATCGGTTAAAAACCGAAGTTGGTATATAAGTTTAATGTCTTTCAGGGATGTGACATGAAGATTTTGAAGAAAATTGCTCCACCCTAAACTACTCTTTATGTGGAAAATGTTCTGATAATTTTAACTTTCTTGAAAATAGCTCCAACAATTTTCAGTTAATTTGCCATATGTCTGAGATATTTTTATGACAAATGAAATGTATATCTTGAATTTTCTGGCTGTTGCCCATGAAGTGCTATTTACTCTGGATGACTTGCATAACTGGTAAACCGTAAGAGATAGACAAAATCTTACTATACAAAAAATGTAGATCTTGTTGTTGTTTGCTAATGCTGGATTTCTGACAATGAAGTCATTAATCCTCTTGCTCTCCAATATTTTTCACTGATGATATTGAAGAGAGCAATAGCAGTAATAGTAACAGCTTTTTAGAGAGCACCATATTTTTATGTTTTGGCGGTCACATCACTCCCTGACAACCCCCAGAATTTCTGGAGGACCACACCTGTCATTGGTTTACAGGTCTCACTGACCTGACCGGATAGATCTTGTAGATCTTGTTAAAACACACAATTATATATATCATCATATATATTCTGACTTTGGTGTGGGTGTGAAGTAAAGAAGACAGATGTAGTCTAGATAAAGAAACACTTTTATTTCCGTAAACAGTAACTTTGTACACTCGTTGCAACAGCAAGAAAGTCTTTTCCGATTCTCCAACAGCACGACTCCGAATTCGTAACTCAAAGAACTGACCCTTCTCCGTCGGCACGACTACTCAACGCTTCACATACGTCTGTCCTCTCCGTCGGCACTACTCAACGCTTCACATACGTCTGTCCTCTCCGTCGGCACGACTACTCAACGCTTCACATACGTCTGTCCTCTCCGTCGGCACGACTACTCAACGCTTCACATACGTCTGTCCTCTCCGTCGGCACGACTACTCAACGCTTCACATACGTCTGTCCTCTCCGTCGGCACGACTACTCAACGCTTCACATACGTCTGTCCTCTCCGTCGGCACTACTCAACGCTTCACATACGTCTGTCCTCTCCGTCGGCACGACTACTCAACGCTTCACATACGTCTGTCCTCTCCGTCGGCACTACTCAACGCTTCACATACGTCTGTCCTCTCCGTCGGCACGACTACTCAACGCTTCACATACGTCTGTCCTCTCCGTCGGCACGACTACTCAACGCTTCACATACGTCTGTCCTCTCCGTCGGCACTACTCAACGCTTCACATACGTCTGTCCTCTCCGTCGGCACGACTACTCAACGCTTCACATACGTCTGTCCTCTCCGTCGGCACGACTACTCAACGCTTCACATACGTCTGTCCTCTCCGTCGGCACGACTACTCAACGCTTCACATACGTCTGTCCTCTCCGTCGGCACGACTACTCAACGCTTCACATACGTCTGTCCTCTCCGTCGGCACTACTCAACGCTTCACATACGTCTGTCCTCTCCGTCGGCACGACTACTCAACGCTTCACATACGTCTGTCCTCTCCGTCGGCACTACTCAACGCTTCACATACGTCTGTCCTCTCCGTCGGCACTACTCAACGCTTCACATACGTCTGTCCTCTCCGTCGGCACGACTACTCAACGCTTCACATACGTCTGTCCTCTCCGTCGGCACTACTCAACGCTTCACATACGTCTGTCCTCTCCGTCGGCACGACTACTCAACGCTTCACATACGTCTGTCCTCTCCGTCGGCACGACTACTCAACGCTTCACATACGTCTGTCCTCTCCGTCGGCACGACTACTCAACGCTTCACATACGTCTGTCCTCTCCGTCGGCACGACTACTCAACGCTTCACATACGTCTGTCCTCTCCGTCGGCACGACTACTCAACGCTTCACATACGTCTGTCCTCTCCGTCGGCACGACTACTCAACGCTTCACATACGTCTGTCCTCTCCGTCGGCACGACTACTCAACGCTTCACATACGTCTGTCCTCTCCGTCGGCACGACTACTCAACGCTTCACATACGTCTGTCCTCTCCGTCGGCACGACTACTCAACGCTTCACATACGTCTGTCCTCTCCGTCGGCACGACTACTCAACGCTTCACATACGTCTGTCCTCTCCGTCGGCACGACTACTCAACGCTTCACATACGTCTGTCCTCTCCGTCGGCACGACTACTCAACGCTTCACATACGTCTGTCCTCTCCGTCGGCACGACTACTCAACGCTTCACATACGTCTGTCCTCTCCGTCGGCACGACTACTCAACGCTTCACATACGTCTGTCCTCTCCGTCGGCACGACTACTCAACGCTTCACATACGTCTGTCCTCTCCGTCGGCACGACTACTCAACGCTTCACATACGTCTGTCCTCTCCGTCGGCACGACTACTCAACGCTTCACATACGTCTGACTGCTGTCTAACGACGACGACGTGCTACTGGCAGGCTGAGGATTCAGCCCGACGACTTTTGCTGCGTACCTACCCCTGTTAGTGTTTAACCGCAGGTAGGAAATTTGGATAAGGGGTTTCGTAGGGTGACTTGTTTTGGTTTAGGCTGGTGTGGATTAGAAGGGAGCATTAAGGCCCCTTGACAGCTGTCTTGCAGGATGCAACAATGTTAGCATTCTGACGTTAAAAATAGATTTTTAAAAGTTTTATGAAATTGGTGTTTTGAATTTTGAATTTTGATTGGGGAAGAAATTTTGGAGAGGATCAACTCTCTGTGGGGATCTTTGGAGATCAGCTTTAGCTGCTGGTGGAGGTTCTCCATGGTTATGGGGCGTGCCCGCAAGCCATGCGGGGAACCCTATACGCCTTGAAGCGGCGTGTTGATGGGTCGTAGTCCCCTAGAGACCTAACTAGGGCGCTTTGATGGTTTGGCAATTTGGCGTATAATTTTGCTGCCCGGCGCCTAATTTCATCCTCCACGTATGGAAGAGATGAGGATTCATGAAGTAGTCTCACTGGGAAGGGTAAGGGGACAGAGAAGGTGGACCGGAGTCCTCTGTTCTGAGCCCTCTGGAGCCATAGGAGCCAACTACCTGCAGCCATGCCCCACACTTCACAAGCGTAAAGCATGAGGGGGACTACAAGAGCCCGGAAGAGGTATAACTTTAGGCGGACTGGCATCTCTGACTTCAGCATGGGGTACAGGGAGGCAATAGCCCCCTGAATCCTTACCAGAGGTCTCTGATGTGACCGCGGAAAGTCAGACCCCTATCTAGTCTGACTCCTAGGTATGTGATGGAGTTTGTCCACTCGATCCTTCGGCCTCGAAGATGAAAGGTGGGGCAGTCTGCGGGGGTGTGGCGCTTCGTGAAGGTCTGTCGTACTTTACCGCTATTTATATCTCCCAGGCACTATTCTGGAAAGTTCAGTTATTGCGGTGAAATACAAAGCAGAAGATTCTCGAAGTCTCTATCCTTTTCTCTCTTTCGGCAAGCGCCCCAACAATGCGGCCATTCTCTGTCTCTTTCCTTCGGCTCCTTTGCGGTAGCGCCGACAATAATGCGATGGGTGACACTGCGGTTGTCGGCAATTAGATGCGGCGGGCGCGGTGACAATATTGTAGAGTGAACCATTTCGAAGATATTCTTTGTTATTTGTGTAAGTTTTGGAGAACTTATACTTCTGTCAAATGGAAATCGCTATGCATTTTTTATGTTAAGCGTGCAAATAGAACGGAATGTCAAAGCTAAAACATTTGACTATCGCACAAAGTCTACTGTATTCCCATATTCCCCTTGTACCTACAAGGAAATAAACAATAAGATAGTTTGTACAAATGTTTATCTCAACTAACACGAAGAAGATATAGGAATAAGAGTTTCAAAGAATGGTTAGTACAAGAGTAGAGAAAGTCATGTGAGTGTACACATAAGGCATTTTGTCATCTCATCGGACTCCGACTTTTACCTTGCTATTGTGTGTGTTGATGTAGTATATTTCCATTTTCAGAGAGTTCGAAATCATTCGCTGACGTCCCTGTGCCTGTTGTCTCATCACCCTTTCTTTTCAATATTCCGCGAGTGCCTCTTCATACTGAAAAAGCTTATTGATGCCTGTAATGAAAATTCTTCGCCTCGAAGGGTTGGTGCCTCAAGACAGTTGTCAAGGTATGTATGTACCTACTTGTTCCTTTACTAGAATAACAACGACAACGACGACGATGATGATTGTGATACTTTAGTACTCACATAACACATAGTTGAGCTAGTGCTCGTAAGATTAGCATTACAAACTGAGATTACATACAGGGTCCGGCAGAATGGATAGTAGGATATAAAGAAATAGACAATTGAAACTAATTGACAAATGTATTGAAACATACACTGAAGACACAGGAGGATATATGGTTTTGAATATGACACCAGGTAGGTAAATGGTTGCCATCACGTTTAGGCGGCGAACGAAAGCTGCCCCACCCGAATCAGTGGGAAATCCTCCAGGACTGCGCCATACTCTCAACTCCACAAGACAAATGGCAGTCCTTCCCAGTATTGCCAACTCGGGGAATGAAAACGCACCGAACCCTGTCTTTAAAAGCACTAGAACTAACAAGCACGGTAAGAATTCAATAGCTATCCCGCCATACAAAGTATTTTAACAAAGTGGGAAATCTATTTATATAAAAGGTTTGGAACCTGCGAGATCGGCCCCTCACCTGTGACCACGCAATCTCACGGAGCCCCAGCTAATCACTAACGTACCATATTTTATCACATGAATACCAGTAATCAAATATCTTCTTAGTTAAGAAAGCGGGGCCGGCCGTGAAATCATGCTGAAGTTAGAGTTGTCGTAAGTTTATAAGCAATACACTTGGGGGACGACCATTAAACAGTGATTAGCCATTGTTTTTACTTGCTTGCCGTATCTATTAAAATTATTTATGTGATAATATAATTGATTTTCAAAAGCGCGTAATTAAGGGCTATCTAGTTTTCTTTAGTAAAACACGACATTTTCGCCATGGCGCTAAGTACACAAATCTGGCACCACATCTGGTGGCAAAACCACTAAATTGGCAACCCTGGTCCTTTCTCAATACAGCGCGCAAACTAATCTTGCACATGCGTAAACAGCGACGCCGTAATGCGTAACTCAAACCAGGCTATTTATTCTGCTGGACCTGTAAATACATATACTACGTTTCTATGCCGAACTCAACTCGATTTGAGTTCTTTTACCGGATTGAATAGCTACCGCCTGGAAACGCGGACTCAAACGAAGCTCTACCACTGGATCCGTTCCACTTATTTAGTGAGATCGGATCGAAATCTTATTGCATGAATGTTGTTCGATCTCATTTCCGGATTGAATTCAACATGGAAACGCGGAAATGGAAATTGACTCAGATCGAGTTGTATTCCGAATGGAAACGTAGTTATTGATAAAGACAAAATAGTAGGTGCAATATAACTGAAAATAACATTTGAGGGAAGAGTCACCACCTACCAATACAAATATTCTTAAAACACATAGATTTGTTTACAAGTCATCTTGCAGATATTCATTTACAGAGTAATATGCCTTACTAACAAATAGATTTTTACAGCTTTTTTAAGTTATTTTGATTTTCCATGTCTGTGACTATTTGTGGTAATTCTATATTTTTATTCCTATGTAATATGGACATCTTTCCAGTAATGTGAGCCCAGTGCTGGGTATTTTATATTTTCCTTTCGTTTTGTGTTTTATGCATGTTGATTTGGCTATTTAGAAATTTATTATAATTGCTTTTGTGGCATATAGAACTAGATTGTACAGATAAAGGGCAGGTTGAGTGAGAAGTTTTAATTTTCTAAAAACCGGTCAACAAGAATCGCTGAAGTTTGAATGGGTCATTATTCATATTTTCCTTTCTATTCAAAAAATTATACTGCATGTCTTTGCATTTCCCCAGACAGTTATTCCATACAAGAGAATAGAATAGAAATAGCTAAAATATATCATCTCTCTTGTTTGTAGATTGGTTATTTACATGTTAAAGCATGCGTTAGTTAACTTTTTTCTATATAAAATTGTTGGCTGGACCATTTCAAACGTTCATCTAGAAGTAACCATAAAAGTTTTATGTCTTTTTACTTGATAATAAAAAGTAGAATATAGGAGGGAAAGTGGTTGCCTAAAACCTATCTAGTGGATTGTAATTTAAAAACAGTCTTACTATTTCACCTAAGAAGACCACCTAGAGCAAACTTAACCTCCAAAAGATAAAGAAGTTAAAAATGCAGTAAATTAGTTGAGACGTTTCTGCAATTTTGTTATTGCATCAACCTCCCTTCTTCCCAAAATTCTCTCTTTTCAACGAACACCAATTTCGCAGGAAAGCTCTTAGATTCTTGGATTCCATAACCTACTAATGTAATTGAATGCAAGATTGCGTGCATGCGTGGAACTCTGTATTCGCTACTTAGAAGAATGCTCTAAATCCAGAGAGGAGAAACTTCGCTGCAACTGTTATGAGGACCACTTAGGGATCCATAGTGGTGCCAATGTGGCTGAAAATTATTCAGCACAAGAGCTCAGAATCCTCAGTACCAGTGTGTTTAGACTTCATTTTGCTCAAGCATTGTTAAACGATAAACATGTAACAGGTAAACTTGCTCACTCTAAGGAGCTCAAGGAGAAAGCCATAAATATGCATAAAAAGAGCAATGCTCCCAGGAAGGCACTTCAGAGCCAATCAAGTTCCAGCACCAAGGTAGCTGTATTCGTAACAACGGAGCACCTGTGCATTCAACATCAGATAAGCGGCACCGTTGCCTTGTTCTCCCCTATGCTGTCAGCAACCACCACTGGCTACCCAATTAGGAGACCACTACCTATACATAGGTGCAAGTAACCATTGTCATTTACCCAACCAAGGAACTCCACGTGGTAGGATATAATGTCTGCACATGGTTTGCAGATTTAGTTCAATGCTACTTCCATTCTGAGACGATGCAAGGAACCACTGTCTGCCATGCTGAAGCATGAAATCATGCATCAGTTGCATCGAAAACTGTCCTTGGTTTTAGCTTGTAACAGCAACGAGGTAGCTTTGATGAACTCAACTAGCTGTGTTCTACAACTTAAATAGAGTTATAGGACACAGGCGTTTTGGAGTTTGTCGAACAGCATTGAATTCATGTATAGTATGTAATGATCTGTGTATGTTGGTATGGAGTTTGAACCTGACTAATTACGTCAATCGTCAGGCAGATCGAGAAAGTCGACAGGGCAAGGGAGAATGTTTCTATCAAACCCTCTATTAAGCAGAATTTTAATTGCATCACTCCTATGGATGCAACCACCATAAAGCTGTCTACGAGGTAGACTACACGACAGTCCTTAATGTGGACCATAGAGAATGCATCAGAGGCAACTTAATTGTGAAACTCCACAACTGGATTAGACATACATCCGAGAACTCTATGACTACATTAGTGGAGACCAGGCATTTTTAGCAAATGGTTGGAGAGGTGCAATATATCCAATATCCCACAGCAGAGCGGACATCAAATACATCACCACAAAAAGTATCAAGTTTCGTTTGGAACTCTGGGTGATAAACGCGCTGGACTCCAATTATAGTTCAACTATGGTCCTACGTGTCTCTTGCAGCTCTAGCAAAACTATACTGTATTGAAGAAATTGATGCTGATGCTGCTATTCAGGGGCTTTAATAATAATATGAATTGTGCGCAATGTTCAAAGAAGATTGTTCTTAGTCTCTACAGAATTGCACCAATGACTCTGATCTCATCTTACAGTGTAGCACACACTGGTCATCGCATCTTATATACGCACAATCTGGGCCAGGTTTGTTGAATCTCTGGATGCTGCATAGCTTGTGATGGAATCCATGCACAGAAAGTCTTGGCACTGTATGACGTAGTTCGTATCCTCTCTGTGTCCATTCACAGCTTATCACAGCATTAGTAGCACAGAATTCATCCCATATTTTGAATTTCTTCTCGTGTAGTTCACGCAGTGGACCTTATAGGCTGCAGTCATTGGCAGTAGGAGCTTTAGTCGCAGGTCTTCTATGTAGAAAGGTTCTCTGGCTAGCTCATATACGAGTCATGAGGGCGTGTATTTGGAGAGACAAAACACTCTTTTAAAGTATGTGGCCTTTAACTTCTCTATTTTCTCCAGGCTTTTCTTCTGTAGATATACCCATATGTTGCAATGGGGTCAATTTTGAGTTCAAACAATTGTAAGACGGTTTCCAAGGAGAGTTTGCTTATTGACTTTATGGCTCTTATAGCAGCGTTTATCCTGTCATTTATATGGCGTGTGAATACATTTCCCTGTGTCCTAGGTACATGAAGTTGGTGACTGATTTTAGTGGTGTTTCCCCCATGTAGAAGATGCTGCATTTACCCCCTCTTCTGAAGGTCATGGAGACAGTTTTCTCTGCATTTAGTGTTAGTTTGTTCTCCTTTGCCCAGTCCACTAATTGGTTGAAAGCTATTTGTAGGATATGCTCTGAGGTTGAGGTTAATGCTATGTCATCTGCATACACTAGCAGGTTTATATTGTCGGGTTTTATTGCCTGGACAATGTCTGCCATGGCTAAGATGAACAGCAGGGGCTTAACGGGTCCCCCTGCAGCACTCCAACAGTCTGTTGCACCATGTTCTACCCAATTGTTGGTGAGAAGGTCTTTGGTGACTGGTTGCAGGTAATGTCCTGGGCCAAGAGCATTTTCCAGTTTCTCCATTAGAATGGTTGTATTTATTGTGTCAAATGCCTTGGTGTAATCAACAAAGATTGCATGCATCTTTCCTCTGCGGTTTGTTCAAGGGCTTTAATACTGCATGAAAGTACATCCTCAAATAGACTCATAGAGGCTCTGGAGGAGAAGGTGGTTGCACAGTTTTCCTCTATCCTAAATGTGCATCTCTGCTTACATCCACCAGCACTAAATCTGACACCTGATTTAAACTTAAAAATTGTGCACGATTTTGCTGCAATGGGGTAATGAATGCATTTCAGGAGCCATGCCCACCTGCACATGTGCATTCAAACCATGGCATACCAACCTTTTAAATGGCAATGCAGCAGAAGTGATGGTAGATTGTGAAAGTATAAGGTACAGACATAATTTTAAAGCAAAAAACGAAAAATTGGATATTTCATAATTTTTGCTCACATTTCACCGATGCTCTCCCTTAAGTTCATAATTATTCTTGCTTGGATTCCAACATCAGTTTTCTCTAGGTCAGACAAACCTGGGTAATGGTGCAATATAGTAAGTCGCCATTGGGGTAAGTTGTCTCTGATGTGAGACTCCCTTTGTGAATTACCAGGAGAAATACAAATGGGTTGGAGAATTCAATGTTATTCTGGCAGGTTATCACAGTAGCTTAATGGTTAGAGCACCACTTGGTAAGTGGAGAGTCTGTGGTTCAAATCCCAGCAGTGGCACTGAATTTTTCAGTTCTGATTCTACCTCTCAAACATTTTTCCATTCCTGCCTGTTAATCCATGTATGTTCTATTTCCCAGTCCCTCTTGACCTCATAGATTGCTTGGACCCACGTAATAGGTGATCTTCCCTTCTTCCTCCTTCCCTGCTGTTTCCAATCCATGATCAGCTTTACAAGTCTTCCATCTTCCATTCTCCTAACATGTACATACCATTTAAGCTGCTTCTTCTTGATAAGATCTAAAATTGAATATTGGATCTGCATAATTTCTTTTACATGTAATTTCTAATTTTTTATTTTCTGGATATTCTCACAGAGCATCTCCAATAGTCCATTTCTGCAGCAAGCAATTTTTTTTTTCAGTTGTGAATTCAAAGCCCACACATCAGTTCCATAGGTCATAATGCTTCTGATTATTGTATTAAAAATTGCTTTGTATTTTTTCTTTTTTTTTTAATTCTAATTTTTTAAAATTTTAATACCTTTAATTAATTATTTAAACATTTTGAAGTGAAATCTTTAAATGTTTTGTTACCTATTTGCCTCTAGGGACACTGTGTGGAGTGTGCTTACAGGAAGAGCTTATGAAGCTACGTCATCCATTGTATTGCATGATGTTCGGGAAATAGAAACATGGATATTAAGACTCCTAAGTGCTCCTGTGCCAGTCCCTGGAAAAACAAGAGTTGAGGTACGAATGAAGCAGCATAAAAATAATATAACATGAATTTTCAAATTCTCATTTGAAGGTATATACAGGATGGAAGGGAAGTCATTACATTCCTTCTAATATGTGCTTCATAGAAGCATTACAAACAGAAAAGTCAAATGGCATTTTGTTCTTTTTCAGTCTATTTTGAAAAAATAAATAGTTTTTGATCCAAATTGGATGTGTAATTCCATAAGAATGTGCAAAGATAACATTTTGTTACTTGTAAGATGTGTAGAGTAACTTATTTCTGACATAACTTCGTTAGTAATTATGGGACATCACACGGGGTTTTGAAGTAATTAATCACTTAAAAGATGTGAAGGAATACTCCAAGCAGCTGTTTCAGATGTGAAGTACGTTGAAAACGTTGCATTAAGGTTGGTCAGGGAATTGAACCAGTTTGTGGATGTTAACAGGTCAAGCACTTTTGCTTTCGTGTAATGTTTTGGGAGATAACGCTTGTGGTTGGCCTACACTCGAACAGTAAAAACGGAAGGACAAGGCAGCCTATGCGTTTGTTTTCAGGACACACCATTATGATGTTTATGTACTGAGTTAGGGAAAGTGACACCTACACAATCTGCAGTGTTGCCAGCTTGTTTTCAACAAAACTAAAATATCTGCGTAAGAAATGGTCAGAGACAAGAACGTAAGATACAAAATGTGTTCCAAATACCGAGATCTATCACTGGTTTAAATTAATGTAATGACTTCCCTTCCACCTGATATATATTCTTTCATTCTTCCCTGAATAAAAGTTCCATGAAATTTAATTATTAATTACTGAAGGTTTGTACTTGAAGTCTAGTTCTTTATACATATCATAATGTGCTCAAAGTCACTGTAACAAGTAAGAATTATTGCAATACATGTCAATTGTAATTCTAAAAATATGTTGAAATGAAACCAACTATAGCATGATTTCAAACACAATGTCTACTTGGTGGTATGGAAATATTTTATTTAACAGAACAATTTGTTTTATTGCAGGTAGAAATTCTTTCTCCAAACTTGCATCCACCGCTTATATTTGCCTTACCTGACCATACGCGGTTCTCTATGGTGGATTTTCCATTGCACCTTCCTTTGGAACTTCTTGGTGTAGATATTTGTTTGAAAGTACTTACACTCATCCTACTGGAAAATAAGGTATACAATCTGCAAATTACACTAGCTAACAAAATTTTACTTTTTATTTGTAACTGGCATGGAAACAGCTAAACTTCATGTTTTCAGGTGTGCTGATAATAAAAATGTTAGTGAAAATGCAAGATTAGCTCTCAACTTGAAGTTATGATAATTACATGTTATTGTCCATATAAGTTTATGCATGTATTTATCTCCTTCAGAGGAAGGTCACTGAAGATGCAATTGCTTTGCCCAGTGTTTGTGGTTTTCTGCTGGTGATTCCCTGATTAGTGTCAGTAGTAATCAGCTAACACTGATACATATTTGCTGCTAAAAATATAGAATATTGTGATATAAAATATTTTCTGGGTGAAGCAATAGAAGTAGCACTTAAATATGCACTTAAATATTGCAAAAAATGAGAACAGTAAACATACTTTGTCTTCTAATCGGTTAACATAGCACTAACATCACACATAAGTCACTGTTGCAGAAACTTAAAACAACACAACTTATCCATCAAATCGCACCACAACTGAACTGTCATTACCAGATCACAACTCACACTGAACTGCACTTGGCATGGTTCACAGTCGCTGTCCACTAAACGCTTTGTAAACTTCTAACTGCCTAACTCCTGTGGTGTGAGTGAGTTACTATATATAGTGTGCAGGCCAAGGCAGAGTTTTCTCAAAGATGAAGCTTCTAAACCTTACCGAAAGGAGCTCTCTCAAGTTGTAATACAAGCATACAATGGCCATTGTGTTGCTTGACTATTGTCTGTCAAGAGGTCTGGCCCAATCCAGCAGATAGAAGGCCAGGTTGGTCAATTCTTACCCTCCTGCATCAGCAATCTGTTTCACGACTGGGGTGACAGTGTAACTGAAAATGTCTATTTATGTATTACCATGACTTTAAGGATTTAGAGATCTAAAGAACTTTTCCTTTATATCGAATATAGTCTTTGATTTGGTCTTTAATACCCATAGCACAGTAATAGTGCACCTACTGATAACACGGAGGACTTAGGTTCAATCCCTGATTCTGGCATGGGGATTTTCCCTACTTGGAGGTGTAGTCTGGGGTGCACTGAGCCACGTGATGCCAACTAAGTAGCTATCCTGATGGAACGGTAGCATCCTTAAATGGTCAAGTAGTTGCCTTATGGTCGGGGGAGCTGACATCCTGACCACCACCATCTCCCTCCTGCACTCCTCTGTGGGCTTGACTGCGGCTGGAGGATGCAGCTGCCTCACGATATAGAGGAGATGCCCTAGGGATAATTGACTTTTGGATACCTAAAAGAGTTACATGCTTTACTTTCCACTAAAGAAATATTTAATTATGTTAAAAATTTAATCTTTGATTGTAAAGAACAGACAGAGCCCCCATTTGGGTTTGAGGCAACATTATGTGGAATTACTTATCTTGCACTGTGCTATTTCTATCCACTTCTGTTCCTTCTCCACTCTCCTGTCTCGCTGTATGTCAGCTATTCAGTTAAGACAAATATCAAACTGGCCAATGATTCATCATTTCACATAGAAATGCAAATGAGTGTGCATTATGATGCAAGCTTTCATACATTTAGATTTAATCTGTATTCCTTTTTTTGTACACAGCTTGTAATGCAATCAAGAGACTACAATGCCCTGTCCATGTCTGTGATGGCATTTGTGACTATGATCTACCCCTTGGAGTACATGTTTCCTGTGATACCATTGTTACCTACCTGCATGAGTTGTGCAGAACAGGTAAATGAATTACTAGTACCTAATAAAAGTGTAGCATTTTATTTACATCTGTGTTTATAATACAGTAGGTATTTGGTAACAATCAGGAAACAACTGGACTGTGATTAGCAATAGTGATCCAAGCTCCAAAATCACAAACTGAGATATTTATCTTTTCAGAATACTTCTGTGTAATAATCTATGTTTAAAACTGCTTTTAGATGTTAGCACAGAGGAGCCATTGCTAGGATCTTCTTCGCTAAACTAGAGTAGATTGTCTGAAACCAGTGAAATGACAATTTTTCTTTTTGGTACGTGGATCACTATTGCTAATTGTAGTCCAATTAGAGAAATATTTTGTGGCTGTAACTACTCAAAATGTTATCTTAGATGTAATGTATATATAAGCAATAAACTAACTACACATTTTATTTAAGTTAGTGGTACACATCAAGGGTGGTATGGCTCTTATTCTGCTTATTTTTCTTCTTATACTTATTTTCATCTTCATTTTTATTTACTCTACAGCATGCTTATACTAACAAGGGCAGTACCCCAGCTTGAACAGCTAAAACCAATTAGAACCATGTTTAAAATATAGTAGGTATTATATGTGTTTAAATCACTATCAAAGTCATTCATGTGTAAAACTGTGTGTGTGGCCACTAGTCCCCCTTGAACATCAGCATGCAAGCCTCACTGCACAGACAGTATGAGCATGAACATTGCAGTGTTGAGTAGCAAAGTGCACATACTGGCATCAAACATGACTAGGCTGAAGCCAATTAATCTGTGAGCGTTGTTAACCTGCTACACGGGAAGGTACGTCCAACTTACACACTGGATAATGAGTATGTAATCGGAGTGGAGGATGAGCCGTTTGCATGCATGTTATGAGATATCTGCACACAATGCTATAGGGATTTAATAGAAATACATACTGACACATTGGATATGCATAGTGATTGAGTCTGATAGCAGAGAAGAAACTGCACATGGGTATGAGAATTCCGACAGTTCTGGAACGTCCTCTCCAGCAAATGAAGAAACTGCAACTCAAAGG